>RJWM01014449.1:0-50486 GCA_004363535.1 Dasyprocta punctata
GGCCCTGTGTCTTTGAGTCTGAGATCTAATAAATGATTATAAATGTCTTATATATTAAGGTCTTTGTTTCTTTATTATAACTGGCAAAGCATGCTAATCCCCCTTTGTCCTTTAGGTCAACTAATGTTTAACTACTTGCCAGATAAAGTAACAGCAAAATGCTTGCAACGTGTCTCTAAATCTGAGCTATAATGTACACATTTATTTGAACTTTGATAGTTCTCCACGCTATAATTAAATTTATTATCCATTTGAATGTCTGTGACTGATGTAATGAAGCAAATAGATTCAGAATAAGAAGCTACCTGAATTTAGGCTGTGAGAAAATCAAACATGGTCTATCGAACGTAATTTCAACAAAGTTAATTAAGTGGTATTATAGCCAAATTAGCTTCCCATTTATGGTTGTGGACTTTTAGATTTCCTAGGAGTCATCACACATCTGTTTGTATGATTTCTTCATTTAAGAAAGTGTACATTCATTCAGTAAAACTTACCTAATTTATTAAGTGGTTTCCTTATTCAGAGACCATGGCAACCAAGAGACACCTAGGCCCTGATCTTATATAGTTACAAATGGTCATTTCATTTTTTTTGTGATAAATTCTAGGATGATTGTATGTCAATGAAATATAAGAAATCACCTTAACTCAATGACAAACTACCACATTGCCCAGATTCTAATGCTAGCTGGGTTTTCTGTCAAAGGAACTCCCCCGAATGGCTAATCTTAGTCATCAATATAAGATTCTGAATCCTGCCCTAGGAATGCTGACATGGATAAAACATCATCTCAATTATGCTATGCTTACTTTTGATTTGAATACTGGGGTATTTTATTCAGAGTAAATTAAGTAACTTAACGTTGCTTCTTTGCTTTCATTTTACCTCTATTACCCACTGTCATACTGATTGGAGTGTTGTTAGAGTTCAGAGTTGTAACCAATCTTAGATAGCCTCTAGAATCACATATTGACTGATTGATTAAAAAACAGTCAATGGGAATACAAATGGCCTTTATTTCTTTATCAGCTTGATAATAATGACCATAATTTTTAACCTTTAAGTACCAGTAGTTTACTTTTTTAATTAATATTTTTTTAAATTTCATTCTAAAAAGCAAAACAAAAAAAAAGGATAGAAATGATACAGAATTTCAAAAAAACTGGGAAATTAACACTAGTTAATGTATTGCATGTTGTTATCTTAGAAATAGTTGTTCAGGTTACAAAATCTAGGCACAAAAACAATCAATCAAACAATGACAGAATAAACTGTTCTTTTTGATGAACTAACAGAGATTGGTAGTATAGTTATCTATCTTGCATGCATACACATGCATACTTTTATATATGTTTACCAACATACAGATAATCTTTTCCATTCTTCCTTTTCTTTTTTCCCCATCCCAGTTGTGAAATGCCCATCAACCAAGGATGGATAAAAAAGATGTATTTTTATACAATGGAGTATTACTCAGGTATAAAAAAGGATAATCTTGAGGCTTTTATAGGTAAATGGAGGCAACTTGAGATCATATTTATAAGTGAAATAAATCAAACTCACATCTATAAATACCATATTGTATCCCTAGTATAAAAAATAGTACAAAGTAAAAGGCTGAAAGAGTAGTAAGATCCAAAATATACAATAGGTATTTTAATAATGAAAGGGAAAGAATGTGCTAAAGAAAGAACAACCAGTAGTTTACTTTCAAATTCCAATTTTTTCAGTACATGATGGATGGCCATACATAATAGTTACATTTATTATAGGGAGTTGGTACATGTGCATAACAGATCTGAATTATTTTCCTTACCTCTCTTCCCCTCCATATCCTGCTCCATCTCCTATTTGCATATCAACCTCCCTGTTTCCTATCATCTTTTACTTCACTATTTATACTTTGTGTTTCTAATGTAAGAGAAATCATGTGACATTTAAGATTGTGTGTGTGTTTTATTTCACCTTACATTATGAACTTAACTTGTATCCATTTTCCTATAAATGACTCAAGTTTGCCCTTCATTATGGCAGAGTAATACTCCTTTTCCTTTATCTATTCATCTGTTGGTAGAAAGATAGACAACCTCTAAGATTTAGGTGTTATGAATTGTGCTTCTATAATATATGTATATAGATATATAGATATATATATCACACTCCAATGTGATGTCTTTAACTTTTTGGGGAAAATATCTAGAAGGAGAATAGCTGAGTAAAATGAAATTTCTAGTTTTAGTTTTTTGAGGGATCTCCATGTTGGTATCCATAATGTTTGTGCTAGTTTAAAATACCTATAGCAGTGTAGAAGTGTTCCTTTTCCCTTACAGCCTAACCAGCATTGGTTATTATTTGATTTCTTGGTGACAACCATTCTTTCTAGAGAGGGATGTGGTCTCAGTGTTATTTTAATTTCCATTTATCTAATAGTCAAAAACGTTGAACATTTTTAATGTGTTTATTAATCATTCATATTTCTTCTTCTGATTAAGTGTCTATTCATCTAAATTGTCCATGTTTTGATTGGGTCTTTTACTTGCGGGCATCTAATTCTTTACGTATTCTGTATATTATTTGTCCTCTGTCTGTAGAATAGCTGGCAATTTTTTCCCCTATTCTGTAGTTTGTCTCCCTGCTTTGTTGGTTTTTTCCTTTGCTATTCAGAAGCTTTTTAATTGACTGTAGTTCCCTTTGCTGATTCTCAATGTTATTTCTTGTACAGTTGCAATTGTTTTCTGAAAGTCCTTACCTATTCCTATGTCTTCAATAGTTTCACTTATTTTATCCTCCAGCAGAGGGTTTTTCATTTTAACATTTAGATATTTGAACCATTTTGTACATGGTGAGACATATGGGTCTAGATTCAACCTCAGCATGTGGATAGTCAGTTTTCTTAGCACCTTTTAGTAGCACAGAAAATTTTTGAAAGACACATTATGGCAGGTGTATAATGCCCACATTAATGAATGAGCAAATAATTAATTAACTTTTTGTTCTTTTGAGACAGGCTCTTACTATGCAGTTCAGGCTGGTCTTGGACTCAATATGTAGCCCAGGCTTGCCTTGCACTCATAGTGATCATCTTGCCTCAGCCTCCTAAATGCTGGGATTACAAGCATGATCCACCACACCCAGCTCTGTTCACATTTATTTTTTAGTATTTCTATTGATGAATTATTAATTTCAATTTTATGAGTTTTATTATTTAAACAATGTGTACTTAACAGGAAAATAAAATATCAATAAAATACAATATTAAATTTTTAATATGTAATGAGTGTTTATAATAAAAAATATTTTCAACAACTGTTTACCTGCTTACAAGATCTAAAAACTAGAAGCAGAAATGAATTTTTATGTGAACTACAATGAGAATACAGACAACTCTACCACAGAAACAACCTTTGCTTCATCTGTCACACCTAAGCCAGTCTTCACATATAACAACAGCATGTTCCATGCTTAAGTTTCATTTGCACTGATAGCACATGTACTTAACTTTCCTTCCCTGTTTGGCAGCCCGTAGCTTTCACTTCTCTTGTCACACTCTTTGGTCAGGATCTCTCTATTACATAATACGATGTGCATTTAGCAGGAAAATGAAATCACAGTAAAATACAACATCTAATATGTAATGTGTGTTTAGAGTAAACATCAACATCAACTGTTTGCTTACTAAATCTAAAAAATCACAGAAATAAATTCTTATGTGACCTACAATGAAAATACAAACAAAACTCTACCACAAAAATAATCTTCGCTTCAATTATCACACCTATGGCAGTTTTCACACATGATAACAACTTGTTCCATACACAAGTATTGCTTACAATGATAGTACAAGTGTTTTGTTTTTTTGTCTTCTTGTTTAGACATATTGGACATCTCTTCCTGGTCTTTCTGTTTTCTTAGGAGGTTCTTGTGATGTTTCACCTGTCTGTTCACTGGTCTGCTCTAGAATTCTTTTGAGAAGTTCTTTGGGCTGTTACATATTGTTCTTCCTCTTTTGTAATGGATCATTTATCAATTCCAGTTCCAATCATCTAAGAAAATTTTTCCATAATATTTTGTGCTTGTTATTTTTGTTGCAAACTATGAAACTACTTCAATATTTGTTTGTTTGTTTGTTTTGAGACAGAGTCTCACTATGTAGTCCAGGCTAGCCTTCAATTCACTGTTTAGCACAGGCTGACCTTGAACTCACAGGATCCTCCTGCTTCAGCCTCCCCATGTCTAGGATTACAGGCATGCACCAGCATGACTGGTTTCATTATCAATCTTATCATCATAGTGTAATGGTATCAATCCTACTTTGTTTTTCTTCATTATATGGGAAGAGGTCAATGCTACTTCTTCCAGAAGTCCAAAGCTTGTATTGCACATTTCTCTATTGTGAACTTGCAAGCATTTTTTTAGGAAACTCTGCTTTGTTCTGGCCAATAATTTCTGTGAAGGTCAACTCGTGTTCTTTTAGCAAATATAGCATCAATGGGTAACTACAGAACCAACTTTCAAATGTAAGCTTTGGGTTTTTTTTTTAAATAGGTGCAACAAGTCTGTTCACAAAGTCATTCAGTTTATTATTGCATAAATAAAGATTCAGTGGTTGAGTTCCAGGCTAAATTCCTAAATTCAAGATTGTGGGGAGCAGCTGAAGCTGGAGGTGGATCACATGTGTGTGACTAAATCCAAGCTAGCCCAAAACACAGAGTGCCTGAGGTGAGCCATGTGAACAAGCTGTTCCAGCTCCAGGTGCTTGAAGAAAGCCAAGCAAACAAGTTGCTCGGCAGAAGGATTTCAACAGACAATAACCTCTCAAGTGCATAAATAAACATGCTGTAGTCATTGGGCAGTTCTTTCTCTCCCACCAGGAGAGGAAGCTCCTCCTGACCTCAGATCTCTGCATTTTGACTCTTGTTTTTCTTTATTCTCCACCATTCCCCCTCTGGAGTTTCAAGAGCTGTGCTGGAAGTGGTGCTTGGTGCCTGAAACAGGGACCTGAATACGAGGAATCTCATCATAACAGGTGAGAGGACACCTCCGAGAATAGGTACACAGACAAAACAGGCTCATGAGAGCAAGAAGCAAAATAAGCTCACAAGAAGCATAGAGGAGAGAGGTGTATAAATATTATCAATATTTATTTCATCAGGCATAAAGTATGGCGCAAACATTCTCAAGAACAGATGTAAATACAAAAGCTTGTTGATTCCTGTATTTACCTTTTTGTTGTGAACATGGATCAGAGACTGTCTTGACCATTGTATGCCTGTTGAGATGACCACAGAGGATTTAGCTCAGAGCATTGTCATAAAACTATGTCCAGATTAGAAAAATGATAATGGAGCAATAGCTCCCCCTGCTTCAGTAAAGCTTGAACCCTCTGGCTTTGCTCATTCTGATAAGGAAGGAGCTGTGGGAAGGGCCAAAGAATACCCTTCCCCACTAGAGTGTTTCACTGTAACTTTCATTTCACAGCTTCCCAAAGGAAAACCAATAACATCAACTGTGCCACAAGCAGCTACTTCTGCTTTCTCAGTTCAAAAAAATTTTGCTGCATCACAGGCTAAGCCTTCTACCCTTCATACAATAGAATCATCCTTTCTTTCACTCTTGCAATTGGCACTAAAAGAAGCCAGGGGGCAGGAGAATCCCTGGAAAGTTTCAACATGTCTAGTCTATTGCTAAACTCCAAGACCCCAATAGTCTGGGACAAGTTATACATCTTCATGAAGCTGTACTGTTTAAGACCTTATAAGAACTTTAAGCGGCGACCACTACCTATGGTCCCATAGCCCTTTTAACCTTGGGTTTAATAGAGTTCATAGGACCACAGGTTATGGCCCCAAATGATTGGAAAGGAATAGCTAAAGCATGTTTTTTAAAATTTAACACTGGGGGATTATTTACTGTGGAAGGGAAATAGTTTTGAATTGTGCACAGATCAAATCACTTGCAATGCCACTCACAACATAGCCATTATGAAAGACATGTTAACCAGAGAAGGTGTCGTTTCTGTCACAAATAATCAACTTACTTTTGAACTGCAAGTGTATAAACAAATTAAAATATCTGCCACAATGGCTTGGAGAGAACATCCTTCAAAAGGTGAGACATCCTTTGATCTGACCTCCATTCACCAGGGTCTTAATAAACCTTTTCAAGATTTTGCAGCATCTTATTGTAGGCTAGTGGGAGGATTATCAATGACACAGAGGCTGACAAGTTAATTGTTCAAGAATTGGCCTTTGAAAATGCAAATAAATGGTGTAAAAAGGCTACCCTACACTGTCTGTGGGCACTTAAGACTGACAATGGCCTGGTTGATATGAATTCTGCCTTCCAAATGTTTTGTAAAACTTTTCATATTTGTCTTACCATAGGAATTGCTTATAACCCTCAGGGTCAAAGAACTGTTAAATATGCTCACCAAATGCTCAAAATTCATTTGTGAAAATAAAAAGGGAAATCCTTCCCACAAAAATTCACACTCCTTATTAGACTTCACTTTGCAGAATATGCTACTAACATTTTAAATCCTACTAGGGATGGGACTACAGCAGTAGAAAGATAGTTCAGTCAGGTAAAGGTAAAGAATCTAGGAAGGGTCCTTTGGAAATATCTTCATGCTGGACAATGAAAAGGACCCAGTCCAGTACTAATATGGGGCTGAGGGTATGCTCATGTCTTTCCAGAGAATGCTGAATGGTCTATCTGGGTGCCAGAGCATGCTGCTCAGCTGTATCTTGGATCCAGACCCAGAGAAGAAATTGGGTCTACCTTGCAAGAAGTTGATACTCAGTTTTGTGGCAGTGATGTTCCACCTTTCAAGAAGCTGATATTCAGTCCTGTAGCAGTGATGCCTCTGAGACCATGCACAGCCAATAAACAAGGATGGGACTAGACCTGATCTGGGACCAATTAAAGAAGTTGGCCCAGCATGCCCAGGAGACAGTAACCAAAAATGGGAATCAAATGTCTGAATAGGTGATAGAGTATATGGAGATAACTGAGCTGGAAACTACGTGAAAGAAGAACATAAAAGTTGCCAGCATTAAGACCAAATAAAATACAAAAAATAGATAAAATTTTTATTCCTTCCAAATTCTTCTTATAAGAGATCTCTTCTACTTGACCTGTGAATAATTCTGACTAGTCTATTTATCAATACAAACTTCAACTGGGTGTGGTGGTGCATGCCTGTAATCACAGCACTTTGGAGACTGAGGCAGGAGGATCATTGTGAGTTCAAGATCATGGGCTACAAAGTGAGTTCAAGACAAGCCTGAACTGCACAGTGAGACCCTATCTCAAAAAGAGTTAAATTGTAAAAGAGTTATAATTTAATTTGGTCAAAAATATATTTGAGTGAGCTCTAAATTTATAAACAGATTTGTCTGATGCATATTTATTTGTTTGCCTGCATGTCCAATCTGTAACGAGTTGTTTTGTTTGAGCTGAACAAATTTTTCTTCCTTTTGTAATTTTGGATTTTTGAAGCATTTATCTGATATGCTTCCACCAAAGTTGCCAGCTGGTCAAAATGATGTTAAAATTGGATTTATAAATGCAATGTATATTGTTTATTGTATATTATTGTATTATGATTTGAGAGTTTCTTATTGTTTGAAAATAATGCAGTAAGTGATATGATCTGGTTTTCATAAGTCATCAAAAATCCCTCATGCTGGGGAAAAACTGTTGTATAGGACTCCAAGTGATGAATAAGAAAGCTGCTGCCTGGAAACATTATCCAGTTCTTGTTCATTAATGGGAAGCCCCAATGATCTCTGTAGCCTTATGGGAGACACCCTGATAAATGTTATTAAAAATATACTATTGTGATATGTTTACACTGGTCATCATCAAAAGATTAAATTTTCTAAAAATGATTAAATAAGGTTTTCTGGTTTAAAGATGCTTTGGTACAAAACTAAATTAAAAAATAAAAGTTTCCATAGGACTATGACAATTGATTATTATTAATCTTGTGGTGTATTAAGTGTATTCATACCTTTAGATGTACAGGTCTTCCAAAATATAAAACAGGGATTGTTTATGGTGATAGACTTTTTTTCAGATTCAGACATTTGCCTTTAACAAACACTTACGTGATGTATATGCTATATATGCACCACTATACTTAGAGATTTCTAGACATTAACTAGTCCAGACTATGTCACAACTGACATAGTCCAGACTACGTCAATTACATCCCATTAAAGGTCAAGAAATTAGTTAAAAGCTTTTTATACACTAGATAGACATGATTGACTAAAAAGGTTGTTTTATGTCAAAATGGAAATTTACATGTGTTACAAAATGTCATCATGATTGTCATGCAACAATATTATGCATGGGTTTGATTTCAACTTTTCTGTGTAAAACTATATAACTGTTGTCTGTTAACATTCCACAGGGATTCAACTACTAGAACATCCATGTCTGGTAGGAAATAACTTCTATTTTGTATTCCAAGGTGCTTGATATTCAGATAAAATTATAACAGTGAACCTGCCTGCAGGTCCTAGAAAGAAGGGGGGGTCTCGAGGAGAGGGCATGGAGATGGGGGAGGGCAAGGCTGGGAGAGAGAAAGGAAGACAAGATGAGTATCTGATCAAGTCTTCGTTTATTGCGGAAGTGTTCACAGCTTATATAGAAGTGGGAATGGAAGCTGTCATCACAGAGGGGTGTGGCGAACACGGATAGGTTGTCGTCATTTCCTGGCGGGACAGGGGAGGATCATGGGAAATGTAGGCTTTGCATGTAGGCTTGCGAGAGAGGAACATGGGAGATGTAGGCTGACACACCGAATGCCCACAGGCGAGAGAGGCGGGGCAGCAGCTGTGAAGCTTTACTGCTCTCTACATCTCCTCCCTTTTATTTTATTACATCAGGAGTATGGCAGGCCCTGGGAGAACAGCACCTGTCTTAGGTCTAGGACTCTCCATATGAACCCAATCATGCCTTACCCGTCATGGGCATGTAGGACAGCAGTTGGTCCTGTGCCTGTCTTAGGCAGCCGATGACGTAACATATGTGTCCTAGTTGCCCATCTCTGGCTGCCTGTCCAGTGTCTCAGGGCAGTTGGTCTACATTATCATTTGGGCCATTTGTGGGAGTTAGTTCCCGCAAGGTTTATTGATCTGCCATCTCCAACTGAAGATAATATACCTGAATGGGCTTAGCCAGGAGCGTAATATTATCATCTTATCTAAATATCAAACATCTTAGAACATAAAATAGGACCATTATTTTTTAACAACCATGGATATCCCAACATTTGACTACCTGCAGAATGTTAACAGTTATATATTTTATACAGAAAACTAGGAAACAAAACCATACCTAATGCTAGAGCATGACAATTATGATGACATTTTTAAAACACACTTTGATTTGCTTTTTTTTCTTTTTTTAAATATAAGATACCTCCTTTTTGATCAATCTTCCCTATCTAATACATAAAAACTTTTACCTAACTTGTTGACATTTAGTGGGATGTACATCTCACAAGTTTTTTTAGAGACAGAGATCTGAGTCTGAAACAACAGTTTGTCACCATAAACAGTCCTTGTTTTAGATTTTGGAAAACCTATAGATCTGGAAGCATAAATACTTAAATATACCATGGGGCTTAATAACAATCTTTCATAGACACATGAACACTTTGTATGGGCACTTTTAAACCAAAAACCTTATTGTATTATTTCATTTGATGATGACCAATGTGAACATATTTTAACAATATTTTATATAACTTTAGTTGGGGTGTCTCACTTAAGGCTATGGAGATCACTGGGGGCTCCAATCAATGAACAAGAACTGGTTTAAAATTTTATCAGGCAGCTGCTTTCTTATTCATCAAATGGAGTCCTGTCCAATAATCTCCCTGCAAGGGGTTTTGTTTACTCATCTTAATTTTTGATGACTTATGAAAAACCCAATTATAACATTTAATGTATTTTTTTGAACAATGAAAGACTCTTAAGTTATGATAAACAACAATATACATTACTTTTACATAACCAATTTTAGCAACATTTGGACTAACTGGGAACCCAGGTGGAAGCACGTTTTTTAAATTTATTACCCAAATTAAACTTTGATTAAATGATCCCAAAATGTAAAAAGGAAAAAATGAAAAAGGAAAAGGAAAATTATTGAGCTCAAAATAAAAAGGAACAGCTGTTTACAGAATGGACAAATGGACAAACATGGGCAGACGATCTGTGCAGATTTGAACATAGAACAGACTGGACAAACAGACAAACAGGTACGCAGGCAGACTGACAAACATCTTACACAATCAGAATGCACTCAAATATATTTTAGCCAAATTGAAATATGCTGAAGTTTTACAATTGTAGCATTTGTAATTATAAATAGACTAGTCAGATTTATTGTAGGTCAATTAGCAGAGATCTCTTATAAAAGAATTTGGAAAGGACAAAATCTTATCTATAATTAGCATACATTTTTTATAGGACTTAGCATATACTCTTATTTATTTAGACTTTTGGTTTTATTGTTTGTTACCATCTTTTGGGCATCTTGGGTCAATTAAGTTTGGCTCTAGCTTCATCTGTTTTTATCGGTTGTGGTGTGGTCTCTGAGGCATCACTATCATAGGACTGAGCATCTGTTTCTTGAGAGGTGGAATCGCCTTCTTCTCTGGGTTTGGATTCATGATACAGTCGGACAGCCCACTCTGGCACCCAGATAGCCCATTTAGCATTCTCTGGGAAAATACAAGCATACTCTCGACCCCAAATTAGCAGTGAGCTAGGGTAAATGGAATTATTTGCACAAGGCAGATGCATTTTGATGGAAGGTAGCATAGGAAACAGAAGACCGTTGAATGATATCTAAGGGAGTAACAGTTCATAGCTGTGGATGAAAACAAAAGTAGCAAGCACCAAGGAAGGAAGCATAAGCCTCCTTCTTTCCCCTGACATTGTAAGCAGGCAGGCATTGTAACCATCTCTTTGCCCTCCTCCTGCACAGTGCAAGAATGTTTACAAAATGAGAACCTTAGCTCCCCCACTGAGTCACTAAGCCAAGCTTCCAAACTTCAAGTTGATACAATGCATCAACCATTCCTATCCACCACTGTCAGCTTGACAACCAGACACATTGCTTTAAGCCAGTTTCTAGCTACAAAGGCATGCTTATTTTTAACATTTGACAACGTGAACATTTTAACACAGATTTAACCAATATTAAGTTTTACATTAGAACACTAACATTTTGCCCTTGCAGCTGAAACAAGCAACATTGTTTCTTTACCTCCCTTGTCTGGACCAAGCTCCAGGCTTGGTGGAGCTCCTTGTTTTTCTCCCGTGTTGGGGGTCTTGAGAAGTAGTGATAAGAGCAGAGAGCAGCAGTTTCTCCCTGTTAAATAACCCTTTTAAAGTCTGTAGAGGTCCAGCTAGATTTGTGTTGGTTTTTACCTAATTGTGTTCTAAACTGTTTTCCCATTTCCTCTGAAGTATGTAAATTTACAATTCCTTGTTCTGGAAACAAACTTAAGAAATTTAGCAATTCAGTGTAATGAAAACTAAAATTGACTTACGAAAGCAAAAAAGACCTAAATAAACATAGAATTACATTAATCGCGAATTTGAAACAAGTACCCCTGAAGTAAATAATTTTGAAAAACAACGGCACATAAGAATTTACACTACCAGATACCAAGACTCACTACAAAATCATAGTGAGGCCATATGCTGGAGTCAGTCAATTATCAGTTCATGAAAGCCAAATGTTGAATTTTTAGAAGTTTTACAGGTTAGTTGTTGTCCCAAGCTTATGATTATTAAGACCCTGTCTAATCCAAATCCACCACAAAAATGTAAATACTAGAATGAAGCACACCAACAGTTCCATATTCCTTTGTGATTCTTTAGAATATATTTGCCCGTATCTAACACTTGGTAAAAGCAATACATTTCTTTCACTTTGGTTTCTCCTAAGCCAATTTTCCCTTGAAGTCTCTTAAGCTTAGTTGTCCAGGCTTCTCTCAAGCCAAAGTCTTTAACTTCCTCTTTCTTTCTTTCTTTCTTTCTTTCTTTCTTTCTTTCTTTCTTTCTTTCTTTCTCTTTTATCCTTAGTCATAACCTTTATTCCTCTCACCCTGAGGGCATCACTGAGCCCTGACACAAACATCTTCTGTTCACTTAGCGCTTGCCCCATAACTAGGAGAAGGGAAGTGGATGTCGTCTTACCGTGATTCAGGCGAAACGTAAGGCGGCCGTTCGCGCGGATCACTGTGAGGGCAGCCTCACTGCAACTGTGTCCTGGCCAGGATCCTTTTAAAGACGATCTCTCATGGACTCCCTTGTGCCTCAAGCCCCACGTTGGGCACCACTTGAACCTGCCTGCAGGTCCTAGAAAGAACGGGGGTCTCGAGGAGAGGGCATGGAGATGGGGGAGGGCAAGGCTGGGAGAGAGAAAGGAAGACAAGACGAGTATCTGATCAAGTCTTTGTTTATTGCAGAAGTGTTCACAGCTTATATAGAAGTGGGAATGGAAGCTGTCATCACAGAGGGGTGTGGCGAACATGGATAGGTTGTCGTCATTTCCTGGCGGGACAGGGGAGGATCATGGGAAATGTAGGCTTTGCATGTAGGCTTGCGAGAGAGGAACATGGGAGATGTAGGCTGACACACCGAATGCCTACAGGCGAGAGAGGCGGGGCGGCAGCTGTGAAGCTTTACCGCTCTCTACATAACAGTTAAGTTTATTGCTCCCATTACAATGTAATGTCATTAACTCTTTCTTCTGAATGTTCAACAACTGAGGTTTGGAGACCAAAAATTAAAAAGATAGATGGGCCAGTAGAACAGCAAATATCTTGGCCTCAGCCCTCCAAGGTCAGTTAAGACACAGGACCTAGGAGAACCTCTGCTTTGACATCTTACAACTTGATGAGTTCCTGATATTCTGACTGAGGAGACTGTTGACCCACAGAGGAAGGAGATTGATAGTGTATAGTGTGCCTAAAGAGAGTCACTAGGAAGAAAAAGTCTCCAAGCTTTCACATAAAGTAATTTGGTCAAGCAATGGCCATGACTCATTCAGATGACTGACACTGAGAGAAGAACTAGGAGGTGCTATACATGATTTCAGGGTAAATCCTGAGGAAACTGAGTTTGATATATAGCAAAAAAAAAAAAAAAGATTAATACAAGCTTTTGTAGTCAGGAATTGCAACGGCAATAATTATATACAGGACATACAATTTATACTCTTACTTTACAATGGCCACCCAAAGAGTTAAATAAAACAGAAAGAGTGCAGGAAGTCTGTTCACACACTAAGACCCAAAGAATCCAGCTGAGGTCCTGGATTCCATGGCAACATACTTCATGCGTCCAGCTGAAGACCTAAAGCCCATGACGATGTCCCCCATGAATCTATCTGGAGTGCTAGAGCCTACAATAACATCTCATGCAAGTCTGTTTCATGGATCTGTGCTGGGAAGGCCCAAAGGTCAATGGTGGAATCCAGAAAGTCTATGCCAGTGGGATGAAGGATCTGTGCCATCAGGCTGAGTGTTCTTCACTGGAACTAAGAAATGATGCTTCCCCAAGAAGTATCACAGCCATCCCAGTGACCACAAGGTCCAGAGCTCCCCTGATGATGGAAATAGGCAAGTTCATATCAGGAAGCCAGCATGACAAGCTTCTCCTGGAGAGTGAACAGCACACCATTTTCCCCTCTGGAGCCAAGAAGTGGTAAAGTTAAGACCAGAGCTCACCCAAAGTGAACCACAGCCATTCTCAGTTACAACAAGGTCCTGAGCTCATCTGAGGATAGCAGCCAGGTTCATATCAGGAAATAAGCTCAACAAGCTCATACAGGAGAACCAACAACACCAAGAATAACCAACAATACTACTCTTCTCCAGGTCTTCTTTTTATGCTAGCAACAGTCCTGGGGTGGGCCACCTACACTCAGCACCATGCTGATTCAGTTCAGTTGGTGTTTAAATTGACCATCAGTTTTCAATCCACCACGCAAGTCTTACCTCAATTTGGTCTTGAATATCCAGCAGAAAAGTATAACCACAGATGTATAAAACAATGCCATAGTAATAGGCTAGCTGTAAAAGAAACTCAAATCACTAACACCATCTGACAATTGCTAGCTACACTGGTAACTGACTACAGTCATGGGTCAATGGACTGTATAGGGTTAAGTTGCTGAATTCAGGGGCCCAAAATTCTTGGATGGGGAATCTTTAGCATACATGAATGAATTCACTCTGAATGAAAAGTGTTTGAGAATGAAAAGGTGTTCTGCAGAGCCCTTCAAGCACAGCTCCTCCAACTTCAACTGATCATCCATTACATGCCACTACAAAACATAAAGATGTGGGGAGTGGCTGAAGCTGGAGACTGATCACACATGCAAGGCTAAAGTAAAGCCAGCTCTGAAACACAGAGCAGTTTATGTGAGCAACATGACCAACTGTTCCAGCTCTGAGAACACAAGGCACCCAAGGTGAGCCAATGAAACAAATTGTTCAGCAGAGAAGTTTCAATTGACAATTACCTCCTGAGTGTATAAATAAATGCACTGTAGTCATTGGCAATTTTTTTCTTTCCTACCAGGAGAGAAGGCTCCACTTGACCTCAGATTTCTGCATCTTGACTTTTGTTTTTCTTCATCCTCCACCATCCTCCCTCTAGAGTTTCAAGAACTGTGCTGGACATGGCACAAGATGTAAAATGTCTTCATATCTACCATGGCATAGATTTTTATACTATATTTTGGATGTTTACTTGGCATATATCATAGAAGCTTCAGCAAACATGAAATGATGCAAGTTATTCATCAATTGCCATGTATTCAGACAGTGTGTAAATTGCTTGACAGTTCAAAACAAAGCTTTTAAAAATGAGCAAATAGCAGCCAACTTGTCAAATTTTCTTTCTTGATGGTTCTTTTTGTCATCAAAATGTAGGCAATTTTGAAGGAAACTAAATTTGTTGAATGTAATTATTGTTCTAAAAATCTCGTGCTACAAAGTTCATGCTACAACACCACATCTCTCACTTCCGCACAAATTCTCTAGACTCTGACTTTTGGAATGATAAATTCTTGTTGTGAAAGCTTTTAGTTCAGATAGTGAGGTCATGCTCAATATATATTTGAGTATTACTATTGACGCATATTGAATATTTTATTTGTATTTCATTATTAGTGTACTAAAAAACATCCTGTAGCATATGGTGCATTATAAACAATTCCCAATGTTGAATCACAGTGCTGCCATTTGTCTAACATGTTTCACCCCTGGCAAGAACTTAACATTTTCTGACCTAGTTCTAAGATTGGATCACTCGGGTACCCATGATCATTTTTTAGTATTTTGACTACTAAATATTTATTTACATTAATATTTTCTCCCTTATCTGAATCACAGTCTCATTCTGCACTGCTCTATATCATATCTTGCTAACTTCTTTGGCTTACATGATCCAAGTCATCATCAGTAGCCAAGTCACCTGATGACTCACTTTCAGCCTCCTCTCAATGTTATGAAAGAAGGTTTTCATGTGACATTGTACTGAATTGGGCTAATTCTATAAGAAAAATCAAAAGAATACACTTAATAAATGATTATAAATTCTCAAAATAGGTAACAGAGCACAATGTGGGAAAAACTCACCTGTTTACATTTTGACACATGTGCATATACCTTGCTGTTCATTGTACCAAGTAGGTGAACACAAAGAATGCTTCCTGTATTCCCCCAGCACAGCTCTGGAGACACACAGCTGGTTACTGTTATGCTAAAGTATACATTTTCGTTAGAAAAGTGCAGTGTGCCTGTCTGTGATCCTGAGTGAGGAACTGAGATGCTATCTTTGCCAGTGCATTTTTTGGCTCCTTTGTCAAAGATCAGATACCTAAATGTGCCTTGGGTTGTTTCTGCACCCTCTGTTCTATTCCATTGATTCACATGTCTGTTTTTGTGCCAGTACCATGCTGCTTTTTATTACTGTGAAATTTCCCTCTAGTGAAATAGCAAGCAGTCATGGAAAGGGAAAGATCCTTTCTCATTATGAAACACTTCCCAAGATATATTTAGTGAAAAGAAGTTTTGAAAACACCTAAGTGGTTCTCTATTTTGAAGGGAAAGTGATGGGAGTTAGGGGATAGATTAAAATGAGATTTTTACCATATTCTTTTGTTTGTTTTCACAACCATTTAAATTACAATTTGTTGAAAGTTTAGGTAGAAATTTCCATATAATAGTCAATCGTGGTCTTTCATTTATAAAGTGGTTTGTAGTAGTTCATGCAAGCATTAATTCATTTCACTAGCTCAGTCTTTAAAAGGTGAATGTTTAAAAAGTATACAACTTGGAAGTTGACTTTTAATCACAAATTCATTGCTCCCTAATCCTAGATTTTGAATTAGGCTTAACCATTTGCTCATTAACTCCAAAAGCCATCTTTGTTTATGTAGATGTTATGGCTTGTGTCCAGATGTCCCTCCAAAGCCTCATGAAGTCATACGTGGGGATTTGCAGAGGAGGCTGGATCTAGAGTATGTGACTCTGGAATTGATTCATACTGTAATGCTAAGATTAATGGTACTAGGATAAAGGGCATGAGTGCTACCTGCCTGAGGGTAGGTAGTCCGTATACAATATAAGGACAGAAATAGGCTTGTCTTAGGTCACTCTCTTGCTTATTTTTGCTGTCTTCTGCCTGCCGTGAGCTGCTTCTCCTCTTTGATATCCCTCTGCCATCTACCCTGCCAGACAGCCAGCCAATTATGGACTGAAATCTCTACAATTTGTATTCCAAAATAAACCTTTCCTCCTTTAACTTTGGGTATTGGGTATTTTGTCCAGCAATGAGAAAAGTAACTAAGACGGTAGATAAAGTTTGAATATTTAGACTCCATTACTGCAGGAAGTATTTTATTGTTGCAGTGGTTTCATGGAAATGGAAGTAATATTCTCAGGTGTTTAACCTGTTTTTCAGGACATGCAAACATCTCCATTTGTCAGTAGTTTTAAAACAACACATCTCTCCTGTTATTCTTGTAGGGATCTCTAATATACATAGGTGTCTGGTTGCACTAAAAATCACAACTGCTTAAGCACCTAAGCACTTGGGAAGGGCAGGAATACAGGTTGCTTGGGAAATTGATAGAAGGGCATCATGTTGAAAGGACTTACACACAAATAAGCTGAAGAATATGGAAAGCAATAACTAAAGACTGAGGGCTGGTAACACCAGGACTTGAATGAGGGTGGGAGAGGAATAGGAGGATAGGTAGGGTATCAAAATTTCAACTGAAGGAACAGTTGCAGAAGCTGTTTCTCCTTTCCCTCTGGGTTCCTTTCATTGCTGGTAAGGCTGTCCCCTCTTCCTCCTCAGTTTGGTTGATGGGTCAGTGGATAGAAGCCCATTGCTCTGGTTATCCACCTTCTCTCCTGTTTTCTCTCACAACCATTTTCTACCTACCCTGAGGGATATACCCTCAAAGGACCTCAAAGGGCATCAGGCTGACCTGGTTCCTGCCCTAATCCCATATGTGTCTGCCTCATCTGACTCCTTGGAAATACTCCAAATTATTGTGAACTTGCCTAAGGGGTCAATTCATAGTTATCACCACCACCATGGTGGGCTTCAGACTGAGCTGTGTCCTGCAGGTTTCAGGTTTCCCAAGAGCTGGGAATGGACTTGCTCAACTTTGAGATGATAGTGGGCCCTGGATTGCCTGGCCCTTCTCCTGGCCTGCTCTGCCTAGCACTGAAGCACCCCAGTGGAGAGGAACATGGCCCCAAAATAGTGGTCACTTCTGCAGCAGACCAGGGAGCACTTTGGGAGCCAGAAGCAAGGTGGCACAACCAAATCTTGTGTCTCCAGGGCCTTATATTTAGTGGTGGTGGGGCTCACGTGAGACATTTGGACTCACCTACCCATCATTACCACTGCCCACCACTTGCTGCAGTCTTTTACCTCGAGAGAAGAGTGGGGAAAAAATTAAAATTAGAGGAGAGAACCAAGGGTATAAACAACCATAACTTCCCTATTTAAGGGATAGGGACCATACATAACATATTCTAGGTCCCTATGAATACAGACTGGTATTAACATTGCATATAGATATTCAGCTTGTCAGAGGGGACCAAACGCAACAGCCAGAAGTCCACCTGCATGGAGCAGCTGGGTTGCATGGCAAGTGTCTTGGTTACTTTTTCCACATTGCTGAGGCAAAACACCTGACACCCAAAATTAGGGAAGGAAAGGTTTATTTAGCTTACAGTTTTTGGAGGTTTCAGTCCATAATCAGCTGGCTCCAAGGCAGAGTGGCATGACACTGGGGCAACACTTCAAGGCAGCAGCCAGAGTAAAAGAGGCAAGAGCAACCCTCTTCTTCTCCCTTATATTGTACACAGGACACCCCACACCCCTACCCCGGGGTGGGTGTAGCATTCACAACTCTCCTTGCCCTGCTTTGAACAGGATGAGGATGTTTACAAAGTAAGAATTCTGGTTCCCTGCTGAGTCTCTCAGTTAAACTTCTGACCTTCTCAAATTGACACAATGAACAGGTAACTGCTTGTGCTCTACACCCTAGGATGTAGAGCTGCTGAATTACTTAATTAAACTTCTAGACTTCTCAAGTTGACACAATGTATAAACCATAACAGCAGATGAGCCTGGCTGAAAAGTCCTGGAAGAGGGCACACAGCCGTAGAGTAGTGGCCTAATGCCTGGCAGGAAAGCAGAAAAAGAGGGGGCCTCTGTGAAGAGCATGCTAAGGATGAGGACAATGTTCAGACTTCATCTCCCAGGTCTGCAAATGAGGCAAGAGATTAGAGCATGGCAGGTTGGATGAAAAACAGCATATAATCTGTCAATTACAAAGATCCAGAACAGAGGCTAAACATCAGAATATGACGTGTCAATCAGGACTGGAATATATGGGAAGAACAGCTTCCCATGGACTGAATAAGTGGTATAAAAGTCACCACTGCAATCTTCCTGTTTTGCTGTCTTCCTGTTTCTAAGTGGCCTGTCCTGTTTGAGGAACATATCTCTTCTCATTCTTCCCTTCACTCTTTCCTTTTCATTCTTTAAATAAAAATTGGGTTAACCTGTTTATTGGTTTTCCTGATCAATTCTTTGGGCAGGTCAAAAATCCTGAAATCACCTGACAGTACGCCATCTGGCAACAGAACTATCAGTGCCTGTCACATAGCATACAAAGACACTGTAGAAGTGAGAAAGAAAGTTTGATTCTTGGAATCTCCAGAAGATAGGCAGTACATTAAAGTGATTAGATATGGAAAGTGACTTTGGAAGCTACATCAGGGAAGAAGAGCCCCTAGGAAAGGGGCCTGGATCTGACAGAACTAGGCAGAAGGTAAGTTGTACAGGGTGTGTGTTGGTGGAACAGGGGAGTGTATGAAAGAGAGAGAGAGAGAGAGAGAGAGAGAGAGAGAGAGAGAGCAATGAAGTGGCAACAGAGTTGCTATGGCCTGGAATCTGGGAGAAAGGAGTGGAAAGCATAAAGAATTGTCTCCTGCTTAGTGGGCTTCAATCTGATAGAAAAGAAACTGGGTAGTAGGCAGAGGGATAGGGAGTGAGTGTACTTATAATGGACAGGAAAGAACCAAAAGCTTGGATTGAGAATCTGTCATTTCTATGATTAAGGATGGGTGGGAGCTGCGAAGAACAAATGCCCTTGGGAAGATACGGCATTGCTCAGGCAAAATAGAATATAAACCTAACCGAAAAGACTGAGAAAAGTGAGAAGGAAGACTGGAGGAAGAATGTCACCCACTGGAAATATAAAGGTGGTTACAGGAAAATAACCTGAGATCTGGTATTAAAGAAAGCTGCAGCTTTGCCTAGCCTTTGATGGTAGACTTTCAATGGTTAGCTCTGTGTGTGCCTAGGAGAGGAACTGGAGGACGTAGCAGGGATGGGGCATATAAGACAGATCCTTTTCTACAACCTGAATTGCATAGAATTTTTCAAGCAGGAATGTTTTTTGTTTGTTTGTTTGTTGTTTGGAGTGTTTTTTGTTTTGTTTTGTTTTTTGGCACCACAGTTTAACTGGTTACCTCTACCTAGGAAGCAATCTGGATTTGAATTTTGCTTTTGTCATATCTTACTAGATAAGTTTATTTCCCACTTGTACTCTGGATACACTCTGATGGTCCTGGTACTTGCCTATGGTGCACACCAAATCAGGGTTAGGAATCCCTTGCACTGCCCCTTACTGGTCACTAATACAACTTTGAGGCTGGAAAAACTCAGTCCCTAAGGGCTCAGCATAGTGTCAGTTTTTCAAGACTTAGTGTCAGTTTTTCTGCTGAATGCTCACCCCATCTGCCTCCAGGGTAATCTATTAAAAGGCATGGAGAAAGGACCAGATAACTAGCAAAGGAGGACCATTTCCTTGGAGGTCAATTTTTTAGTTTAAATTGGACTATCCTTTGAGCTGTCCTCTCCTTTCTGTTGTTTCAGATTTCTGGATCCAAGTGTACCCAATGTTCATATTCAAAGTCTCTGCTTCAGTCAATCACTGGATCTTAGTAATAACCCACCACAGTTTCTGAAATTTGTGAATGACTGCAGTTCTTTCACTGAATCAAGCATGAGAGAAGACTTTGGAACTGAGGGGAACAGACTAAAACCTACTGGGATGAAGATGACAATAGGACTGTGAAGATCTATTTGAGGAGGGTGAGGTACCGCTGCTCAAAATGGAGTTTGAATTCCCTAGCTAGTGGTTCTCAAACTTTAGCTTATATAATATACTGGAGGGCATGTTAAAAGATACATGGTTGAGCTCTACTTACAGAGTTTCTGATTCAGTAGGTCTGAGAATTTGCTCCTGATCCAAAATCACATTTTGAGAACCAAGGTCTGGCATTACACAAGAGAACAGAGGGAAATTTTGCTAACTCAGGCTGAGGGATCTAAAGGAACAGATTTTACTTTTCTGTTATTGCTTAACCCTGTTCACCCCCATTCAGTGAACCCATCTAAATAGTGATGGAAGGAACCTGTCCCTAGCCTCTCTGGGTCTCAATCAAGTCCTACCTTGTACATGATGGAAATAGCAAACTGTTTTGATCACAAGAGCATGGGACAGGACAGTATTATGTCCTGAATTATCACATCTTTAGCTCTCCTGATGGCATAACATTTTTTCACCAAGGGAAAAGTAGCTCTTTCCAACATTGAAGCTAAGATTTAAAATGTAGATATCCTCAGGAAAAGCAAGGGATTCTTTTTATATTTACTTAGAATAGAGTAGCAGCACCACAGGTGAAAAATGGTGATAGGTTCTTGAAGGAGTTTTGTTTTAAACTTTGACCAGAGAGAACACAGGCACTTTTTATTGCAAGGGAATAAGTGGCCATGTGGCATAACAGAGTTTTCTGGAAGAGAAAAGTTCAAGGCTAATTCAAATCCATTCACTCATCTGATAGCTATTACTTGTTTTGTTTTATTTTATATTTTTGTCCAAAGGATGTGGTGTTGGACCGAGGTAGAGAAGACAATGGTACACCAGAAATGACTCAAAGGATTGCCCCTTCTGAAGAAGGCCCTTAGGTTCCATGATGCCTTTTAGCTGGGTGCTATAACTGCACTTACACTTAGAAGGGTTCACTTTCTATCTGTACAATTACTAAAACAGATAAAAATTTGGAGGTTAACATATAGTCATTAAGAGTACCTGACAATAAGGGATATCACTCCCCACATATTCTTAAAACAAAATATGTTAAATGGATTTGCCAGCATGTCAGATCCTTCTTAAAAACATAAAATGTAAGCAGCATCCTTCTAGTCATTAAAGACTAGACTGTATCTTCATACCCTGATGCCTCTTGTATACTAGTCTTTAAAATATTTAGTGACCCTTGCCTTGTAATTCTTGATACAAATATATAACCACATTGACCCCAGTTTACTGACTGAACTGAAAATGTCTATTTTACTGAACCATGGATTTGTGGCTTCCATCAGATTCTCGAGCAGGTATGTGATCCAAATCAGGTTCCACTATAGACAGCTTTATATAGAGCTGATTTGTATTTAAAATCTGTATTAAAGTGGGAGGGTAAAAGAAATGCCATAGTCCAGCTTTAACAACAGAGCCTGATATTTTCCTTTGGGGGGGGCATTTTCTAATACTGATTCTAAAATGCTCCTATCTCTGAGTACCAAAGATAGGGCCTGCCTACAAAGGGCTGGCCATTTTGCTTTGTTTGTAGAAACATAAGCAAGAGAATTGCATGCCAGGCAAAGAAGGAAGGTTGCTCTCAATAACAGAAGGGAGGCAGGCCTACCGAAGTCACATAGTCTTAAGAATCCCTGTCAGCAAAATGACCCTATCTTCAATTCCATTTGAGCCCAGGAACCCAAGGAGCCATGATCCAGCCGGCTTTTCCTGGGCAGATGGAGCAGTCACTAAACTCGGTTGTTGCAGCTCACTCCCTCTTGCCTCTCTGGTTAATTCTACCAACTATGGTTGAAAAATAAGCATTTTAGAGAAAAACCAGGATGTAAGCATTAAAGTGAAAATATCCCACTTTCCTCCTCTTTGCTTCACTTCTTCTCTAACCCCAAACCGTTTACACATAATTTTGAAATTATAAAGTTGGCATTAACACCATCATCAATACAGAGAAACAATGACCATTCAGGAACATACATTAAAATTCTTATATGAGTCTTAGTGTGGATACCAAAGAGTTTTTTAGTGTGGGCACTTTCCCAGGATTCAGAGGAAAACCAACCAGAAAGCTCATTTGCTGAAAATCTAAGCAGGCTTTACCCCTAAAGTTCAGTTTCTTGGAGAATGAGATTTTTGAGAATAAGTTCTCCCTTGATGAGGTGATTAAACAAGTGTGATGACAACAACAACTTGCAAACACTATAATTCCCTTGCTAATTTTCCAGCACTTAGGACAAGACAACACCCCCACTCAGCACAAACCTTATACATATATGAACCTTGCCTGAAATCAACAAGAAACAGCTCACTGCAATGAAGACTTCTCTTTCTTTCTCTTCCCAGGTAAAAACAATTTGCAGCTAGAGGTTTACATATAGACGTGTAAATCTAAAATGTCTTATCTCGCTGATACTGGGAAAAACTTTATACACAATTTAACATATCACTGAACCCTTTCCACTCAGGCTCTCTTCATCACTTAGATTTCTTCCCATCATGAAACAAAACAAACAAACAAAAACGCCATACAGCCCCCACTACCCTCATCCCCAGAACACAGCCCCTAGAAAAATCTAGCATGTACAATTTGCACTTAGCATGCTCTTTTCAAGGATCCTGCACACATATACACATATACGTATAACACAGTCAAGAGGATGGGCTCTGTCCAAAGGGATAGTGTTTTCTTCTGTGCAGGGCTGGATTACGTGGGGGTATAGGTCCATCTTAGCATTTTAGCATAATCTCTTAGCTGCATATAAGTATGTGCAGAATGATGGGGTAGGGATGGGGGATGAAAGGTCGTTCTTTATATTTTTCAGCAGGTAGGGGTGAGAGTGTAGATGTATAGATAGATGATAAGGTAAGGTGATGGACTCACACATGAACGACAACATCTGACCCCCTGGTTTTCATAGGAATGTAAAGGGGGACTCCAAGTGCCTGATCACTGTCTCTTCACTGTTTCCTCATTACTGTGTAACTCAGTACTCACCAGAGTGTGTTTCAAGGAGTCACCAGTTCTGTGGGATGTAAAATAGGATGCTGAGGTCAAATAAAATTAGGAAACATTGCATTAAGAGAAGCTAAATAGCTTATGGTCAAAGTTTTCAGAGACCTTAATATGCTAAAATGGTCTTTCTCTCTGCACACATATACAGAGAGAATATAATTAGTTTGTAAGATTGATACTAAAATATTTAACAATGAGTATGGCATAGACTCCAACCAATTAGAACCTCAGCTATAACTACTAATAACTTCCTACCCTTACAAATGGGCTCAGGTCAAATATCAGCCCATGTGACATACATTGTTTCTCAAAACTGCCCAAAGAACATTGTTTATATGTGTTATCTCACAGAACTGCTGAGTAATGCTCTTGCCAACACTGGAACCTCATCTCTGTAGGGACAGGACCAGGATTCACTATTCTGGTCATTGGGCTGTAAGGAGAGGGGCAGGTCTGGCAGTGACTACTGTTAGCACCGGTTGATAAACTGGATCATAGCTTTAGCAGAAGCATAATTCAAAAGACAGATGTCCCTCTGTCCCAGCTGCTTCGGGGATTTTGTCCCTGGTGGGTCAGCAGATGCCTGTCCAGGTGATGTTTGCGGCCAAAGCTCTTCTCACAGCGAGGGCACTGGAAGGGCTTCTCCCCAGTGTGGGTCAGCCAATGTCTCACTAGGTGGTGCCTTCGGCCAAAGCTCTTCCCACATTCAGTGCACACATGGCACTTTGGCACCGGCACTGCATGCTGCTGCTTCCTGGCCCCAGCATTCTCTCCAATCTCTTGGTCCTTGCAGGACTTGCCTTCTACATGCACTCTCTGGTGGCTGGCCAAATGGGAGTTGCATCGGAAATTCTTGCCACACTCAGAGCATCTACTGGGTTTGTCATGTAGGTGTGTTTTCTGGTGCCTGATTAGGTGATGTCTTCGCCCAAAACTTTTCTCACACTTGAGGCAGCTGTACGGCCTCTCTCCAGTGTGTGTTTGCTGATGCCTGGCAAGGTGGGAGCCCCACACAAACTGTTTCCCACACTGGGGGCATGTATGGGGTCTCAACAGGGAATCCATCTCTGTACTACACAGAAGGTTTGAGAAGCTGTCTTCCTGAAGAAAAGGTGGGCCCAGGAGCATTCCTCTGGAGCTCCGGGGTGTGGAATCCCAGCTTTCATCCTGCTCTGGGTTCCAGAGAACAGTATCTTCAGAAACACTGGATAGGATTCTGGGAGGTTCCACTTCTAGGTCAGGGGTGTCCCCCTCTTGTTCACTTCCATCTCCTGTGGAGAAGGGAAAATCTCAAAAGGGGAGTTACAATAGAGTACCTCAGCACCCAAGTTACTGATAAGGTTGTATGATGCCACATCTAACCCCAGAAGAACTCAGAGGACAAATTCTCATTTACAAGATAGTATAAGAGGCATAGAAATCTTTTTAAGGCTCAATCTCAGGAGGCAGATTAGGCAAATTTTAATCTCAGCTATTCCACTGAACTTCTCTAAATCTCCAAATCTTTCCAAAACAGTAATAATATCTCTGTCTCTCTCTGTCTCTGTCTCTGTAATGCCACAGTGTCTACATATATTTACTTAATAAGTGGCATATGCTATTGTTATTATTTATTCACATAACCTATTTACTACTATTTATTATTACTAATCACTACCTTCCCACCTAGGCATAGATGGAGAGAGTGGAGGAATGTGCTTTAATCATCACTGGCTGACTGATCACCTGTCAACAACAGTACAGGGATTTCGAAAAGTATTCAAAAAGTGAGGGGGAAGTAGAATTATAACAATAACATTTATTGAGCCGGGCGTGGTGGCGCACACCTTTAATCCCAGCACTCGGGAGGCTGAGGTAGGAGGAGCGCTGTGAGTTCGAGGCCAGCCTGGGCTACAACAGGAGCTCAAGGCTGGCCTGAGCTACACAGTGCGACCCTGCCTCAAAAAACCAGGGCCAGGAGTTTGGCTCAGTGACTTAAGTGCCTGTCTGACAGGCGTGAGGTTGTGAGTTCAATCCCTGGTGCCGCAAAAAAAAAAAAAAAAAAAAAAAATAACATTTATTGAATGCTGTGTGCTTAGCACTGTTCCACTTTCTAAGATGCTAACACATTTAATTCTCACAATAACTTACAGATGAGGAAACCAAAAAGAAGTTAACGATTCTACTGAGGTCTCATAGGTGTGACTCTTGAATTTGAATTCACAAAATCTGTCTCCAGAGCCTGCCCTCTAAACAATCCTTCTGCTATCTGCCTTGCTTTTGTAGAAAAAAAAAATCTCTAAACCTTTGCACTAGGGGGACGTGTAATGATAACACCCCATGAATGGAGAAGGCAGCAGCTAAAACTCCATCCTAGGTTCTCACCTGTATATGTGACCCTCAGAATGTCTCTCTCCTCTAAGTCCTGAGGATCGGGGACCCATTGTTCTTCTCCCCCTTCTAGTTGAGAAAGCATGTCCAGTTTGGGAATTGGAAATCCTGTCATAGGAAAGGAAAACAGAGGTAACAGTTCAATAGTAAGTCTATTTTATGTCAAAAGCCATTTCCTAGATTATTCCTTGGGATTCTAGGTAAAATAAGGTTATACTCATGTCTCTTTTCCCATACTCCACCATTTATGTTAAATTCTTCTTCTTTGGCCTAGAATATCACACTCTTTCCCTATGAGTCTGTCCTCCATCAACTCCTTCCAGTCCAACTCTCCCCCATCAACTCCTTCCATCAATTTCTTCCAGCCCAACTCTCCTTGCTGGTCCTAACTCTGGTCCTACACTCTACACTCTCATTTTCCACTAGATGGTTTCCAAATTTCCAAGGGCTCAGTTCCAGGTATCCCTTTCTCTGCTTTGTAAGAATATGCCAATTCCCAACTAAGAAGAGCATCAAGTTTTTTTCTCCTGAATTCACTAATATTTGCTATTGTCTTCTTAAAATGCTCCTTCATTATTCTTTCTCTTGGGATTAGCTCTAGTGTTTTTCATTTGGTTAACGCTTAGATTCCTGCCCAGCAAAGACCCTGAGACAGATACTACCCAACATTGCTGAAGCAGAAGACTTCATCTTCCCAGGGTACAATCTTTTAATAGCTAGAAAAATCATACAGTACTTACTCAGAGAGACCACTATTCCACAGTTTTCCTGCATGACATATTCTCCATAAAAGTCTGTCTGAGAGGGGTCCAGGCTCCGCCACTCTTCCTGAGAGAAGCACAGTGACACATCCTTGATAGTTACCAGGCCCTGAAACAAAATATAGAATCATTGGTCAGCAGTTGCTTCTCAAGGCAAATGTGTTGTTGGCATAAAAGATATACAAGGCTGTAGCAGTAGAGCAGAGAAGGCAAGAGAAGATCTAGGAAAAGAATTGCCAAGACAACCCTGGGTAGGGGACAAACTTTTGGTAAAGGGCAAGTGAAAAGAGGGATAAAGTAGATGTTCAAGGAGTGTGGATAATGTAACAGGAGTTTCCCTGGTGGGA
Organism: Dasyprocta punctata; assembly: GCA_004363535.1. Classification (NCBI taxonomy): domain Eukaryota; kingdom Metazoa; phylum Chordata; class Mammalia; order Rodentia; family Dasyproctidae; genus Dasyprocta; species Dasyprocta punctata. The sequence continues at coordinate 27,228 of RJWM01014449.1, forward strand.
TTATGAGAAGATGGAGGTGCCACAAATTCATCAGTTTCTTCTTGCTTGCCTTACTCTTTTTATTGCAGAAATTCTGAACCTCCACTTGAATTTTTCTTTTCTTTCAATAAAATAGGATATAAATAAGACATTTTTTCTTGTCTCCCCTGTCATACTACATTTTTATCATTGCAGGCAGCACAGGTTGAAATTTGGAGCTAAATAATTCTTAATTTTGCCACTTATTATCAATATAACCTTATACAAATGCTTTAATCTCTAAATGTTCCACATTTTTCTTATTTGTAAAATAGGATGTTTGATTGTTTCCAGAATTAAGTTAATATACATAAAGCACTTGAAAAACAGCTCACGTGGTAAGGGAGAGTAGCTGCTACTACTGCTATTATTACCTTTCAATGGCTTCAAACTCACAACCTCACACCTGCCAGACAAGTGCTTAAGCCACTGAGCCAAACTCCCAACCCTAGTTTTTTGAGACAGGGTCACACTATGTAGCTCAGGTCAACCTTGCGCTTGCCTTGTAGCCTAAGCCGGCCTGGAACTCACAATGCTCCTCCTACCTCAGCCTCCGGAGTGCTGGGACTAAAGGCGTGTGCCACCACGCCCAACTCTCAATGGCTCTTATGATGCCTTCTAAATCTAGACCTATTTTACTTCTTGGGCGCTGTCCCTATTTACATCCCTGTTTACATCTTTCTTTCATTTCCCTAAATGCCCCATTATCTACCCAATCATGTTCACTTCCTAGCCTTCCAAGAGTCCTCTCTCTCTCCCTCTCTCTCCCTCCCTTCTTCTCTCTGTCTCTCTTTCTCTCTCCCTTCCTCTCTCTCTTCCTCTCATTGTGGGAACTGAACCCAGGGCTTTGTGCATTCTAGGCAAGTGCTCTACCAATGAGCTGAACCCCCACCTCAGCCATATTTATTTCTTAAAGGAATAAATTAATTAATTGTTCTTAAAATCCCCCTGCACATATCATAGCTTTAAAAATCCTTCACCTCAAAGAATTCTGTTGTTTTGGTTACGCCTCCATTGAGTTTTCCAAGGGTCTTATGGGCCTCTTGGAAAAGGATAGAATTTGTTCAGTTCTAAAATGAACATACCATTAGTGTTCATGCGAACTAACAAATCAATGGGATGATGCCAAAGCTATAAAAAGGTAACTGTGATGAGACCTTGGGAGAGGCCAAGGGAAGCACAGCCCACCTGTGATCCGGCTGCAAGAAGTGCAGCTGCCATCTCCCAGTCTCCGGTGCTCCCCTCCTGGGGAATTGCAGGAACCCAGGGAGCAGACTGAGCTGGTGAGGGGAGAGAGGAACCATTAGAGATGGACTATTCCACCCTTTTCAGCAAGCACCTGGGCCCATCTTAAAAGAGCTTAAGGGTCTCATTTTTGCCTGTATCTGTACACACTGGTATTCAAATGCATAAATGTAGGTGAAGAGTATTGGGTGGGTTTTAGTTAGACTAGCTGTGGCTTGAATTTATATTACTTGAATGTAATTTTCACTATAAATTGCACCGTACTGGGTCTATTCTCCAGCAGTAGTCAGTGTCTCTACCACTTCCTTCATCTCTCACATTCACTAATCACTAATTATGCACCTGTACTAAATGGGAGTGATTGCATAAAAACAAGAAAAGTACAGTCAGATGTCTTAGAGAATCTAGGACTCATTCTGTATCTGAGAGCAGGGTCAAGGAAGAAGGTTTGGATTGGTCCTGGCATTGGGTATACTGTTCAGTTCATGGCAATGTGGGAATTTTTAACTCTACTTTTTGAACAGAAATAAGGGGACTACTCTATGTATTCTGCTTCTCACACACTCTGTTGTTTCTCACCCTTCTGAAGGGACTGTGGCTCCTCTTCAAGGCCACAGCACAGGTGTTCCAGTGGCCCCGGCCCAGGTGCTGTTCTCCATGGCCCTTCCTCCTGGCTTCCCCTTTCCACCTGAGGCTCTGTCCCATGCAGTTGTATATTCATTGATTCCCATCCTGTCCCCAGGGCTGCTGTCTGTTTTGAGAGCATTTTTTCTGAAAGCCCAATTCGTGACCTGGAACAAATCAATATCAGCTATGCCCATGAACATAGAATGAGGTGATACTCATAAGGAAGTTATGGAGAGCATCCTCAGGAGTAAAAGATGAAACGGGGTAAGGGGAGGTTAATATAAAACGATGTTTAATAGCTTGATGTTTCCCAATTAATGGAGCCTGAGTCAAACTTCTTGGAGGAGGTAAGAAATTGACATGTGTTACACAGTAATGTCATTGTTATTTGGGGGACCTCATAGTATCAACAGAATATCCCTGAGGACTAGAAGAATACCACATAAAAAAACAACAATCTTGGAAATTCATAAGCTATCTATTTTATTTCAACCACTAAAAGTAAAGGAGCATAAGCAATCTGGAAACATGCAGGAAGGAACATACACAGATGTACAGTCCATCAACTAAGATGGATATAATCACATATAAGATTTTCTGCCAGAAATTACATCCTTGTTATGGTTTGTCTAGATGTCCCCCTGAAACCTCATACAGTCTTAGGTGGCTGAATCTAGTGTGTGATGCTGGGATTAAGGATGTGTGACTGCCTAATCAGTCCACTGATTGGTTTGTCACTACCCTATTCTCAGCAGTCTAGATACAACATATAAGGGACAGAAAGAGTATTGTGTTGCCCACTTGTTGCTTTGCTACTTTCTGCCTACCATGACTGTTCTCTGCCAGCCCAAGACACCCTATCTTGAAGCTAGCTGATTATGGACTGAAACCTTTACAAACTGTGAGCTAAATAAACCTTTCCCCCTTTAACCTTGAGTGTCAGATACCTTTTCTCAGCAACAAGAAAAAAGTAACTAAGACAATCCTCACCAATAAGTTTAGAATGACATGATTCCCAAGATAGAAGTCCCAGTCAAGGGGGTATACATGCATCATGAACACACACCTCTTCATGAGACTGAACCAAACAGTGTTTCACTTAGGGTAAGCTTCAACTAAGAGACACATGACCTGTCACTCTCATGTGGTAAATATGATAGACCAAAGCAAGTGTAAGACTCTGACAAAACATTAAAAAATAAGAGAAATTAGTGGTCAGTGAGAAGCTGAAGTTTATTTGAGAAAAGTAAAAAATCATGAAACAAAATTGGATTGGGGCTGCTAACATGAACCTAAGATGAAATGACAGCCCTGTGATTTGAAACATAATAATGAACCTGTTTGTTTGGCATGCGCTAGTCCTAGCTCAGTAGAAAAATATATCCAATTTTGAGGATGGGTATGGAGAAACCAGTGTGTGTTCGTCAGAAGAAATTAAAGTCAAGAAAGAGCTAAGGTTAGGTATGGTAGTACACACCTGTAATCTCACCACTCTGGGAGGCTGAGGGAGCAAGATTTCAAATTAAGGCCCAAATTGGACAATTTAGTGATTCAGCTAGATCCTGTTTCAAAAATAAATAAATAGGGCTAGGAGACTAGCTCAGTGTAAAGGCCCTGGGTTCAATCCCCCAAGGAAATAAAAGGTTGATGAAAGGAAATACCAACGAATAAAAAGAGAAGTGTTCTCTATCTCTGTATAGATTAAGGAGTGGGTCTTGATTGTAAGAGAACAGATTCAGGTTATATTTTTAAAACTCTGAATAATAGTGCAGTGAACAAGAAGACTAGGCTGTGGGCCCTTCTTTGCTTCACACATTTTAAGAACAGGATAAATCCAAGTCAAGAAATAGTCAATAGTAAGACTTTACAGAATTCTTTCTGCCTTGATATTCTTTTTCACTACCCAAGTAGTTAAGAGCCACTAAAAAGTTTCCAAGAACAGGTGAGAACCTTGATAAAAATCCTGCTTCAAACATTCCCATTCAATAACATTTTCAAGAACCCAGAAGATGGAATAGGTAATAACAGATGTCAATGCGGTCATTTTCATGCCTATTTTTCTTCAATAAAAGAAGTGAGTGGGAACCCTAAGCCTAATGTACGGGAAGAACAAATCTTCTCTTTCATCTCAGAGGTCCGAAGATGGCCTGGGGCCTCATGGGAGCATCCTGGACCGATTTCCATCTAAAGTTTTCTTTCTCATGAGAAAGAAAAATTCCCAATAAAGCAATAAAAGGGAACTTCCACTTGAGGCTTGTGTTCTGAATTCCAGTTCCTGCATTCTCTTCGCTTTTTACACATAGGACACTGTCCCAAGTTTTCCTTGTTCTCTAGCTCCTTGGCAAATCTTCCCCCAAGGTTTTACTTTTGGCTAAATATCTGGACATCTGTCTCAAATCCATTTCTCCATCTCCTCCAGTAGAAGATCCCTTGCTGGGAATTCTCTTTCTGCTCAGCCCACGGAGCCAGCTGAGTCTCTGTTAGATCCCTGACAGAAAACCTGGGGAAGTACTGGCAAAAGTCTCTGCAAAGGAAGGGGTGGGTACCCCGCATTTCCGAAGATGTTTATGGCGGAAGCAGGACTGTTAGGGGGCAGCCCTAATCTGGATTCTCCTGATTCCAGGATGATCCCATGCCTACCGGAGTTTCCGTACTGGGGCTCTCCTTCCCTTCTTTCCTCACATATCTGGGTGGCAAGGCATCTGCAGAGAGAAGTTTTTGCAGCTAGTGCTGCTGGACAGCAAACAGGGCCGTGGTATCAAAAGAGTGGCCCAAGGGCACAGGGATAAGTCGCGCGCTGTCAGAGAATCCCGGCCCCTGCCGCGGGTGGGGCACGGGCGGGACAGGAGCCTGCCGAGGAGTAAGGTTGCTTCTTCCCTCCTTCTTGTCACTGTGTCCCTGGAGGGGGTCAGGTTTCAGAGAATCCGAGCGAGGCAGAACTGGATCGGGGAAAGTGAGATCGGAAAACAGGTTTCCCGCAAGCTGGGGCTTGAGCAAGTGAAGAGAAAGGGAGCCGCGGAGGGGTGACCTGTGTGCGAGTGACAGCGGCGCAAGTCCGCGGGGCCTGACAGCGCCGGGGGGAACTCGGGGACAGGGCGAGGGGCGGGCACGGGATGTCACTGGGCCCCCAGGGAAAGGCAGCCACCGGAGGCCGCAGCGCTCCTTCTCCCGCTCCCGTGGGTGGCCGAGCCCCCCAGCCGCCCCCCGGAAGTCTAGTGTCTCCCCCTCCAGCTGTGGCACCCTCCGCCCCGGCCCCACTCACCCTGGGTCTGCCTGGCCCGCACGACCCGGAGCCTCCCTCCCGGGCGCCGCCTGCCCCTCCCCTCCGCAGGCAGCTGGCGTTTCCGAGCGGCTGCAGCCCCGCCAGCGAGGGGCGCGGGCGGGCGGGGCGGCGGAGGAAATCCCCGCCCACTTCCGGGGCGGGGCCGCGGCTCCCGGGACCCAGCTGCCTGGGCCGGCACTCTGCAGCACCTGCCAGCGGGCCACGCGGTGGCGGCCTCCTGCGGCCGCTCGCCGAGCCTTTCCCGATATATCGTTTTCCATCTTGGCCATCGAGCCTCCCACGGGGTCTTCCGCACATCGCTTTATTAAGTACCTCAAAATTAATAACCACGGATCACGGCTGAGAGAGCGATTTTTCAAGACAAGTGTGGAATTGCGCAAGGAGCGGACCCTGTAGATTTCAAGACCGTTAGGATAAAGGGTCCCAGAGAGCGCTGAGGAGGAGGAGTCCTTCATTCCGAATGGGGGGAACTGCTTTCAGGTTGAATTCACGAGATGGTGCAGTACGCGGTCGGTCTGGCACTGAGTTGCCCCCAACAGCCACGAGTGGCATCTGAGCTCTTGAAACGAGTCTGGTATGACGAGAGATGTAAGTGTGCATGCTAGGTTTAGAAGACTTAATTTTTTAAAAAATGTAAAATAACCCATGAATGATATCTGATATCTGGAATACCTTGGGTTAAATACGTCATTGAATTTAATTTCACCTACTTTTAGCTTTGTTAATGTGTCTACTCTAAGTTTCCAGATTACAAGTGTGGCTTGCCTTAAAATCCCACTGCAGAGTTCTTCCATGAAGCGGTAGGGTCGTTTTGACTGGAAAAGATGAGAAGGGCCTAGAAAGCAGAATAAACATATTACTGTTCAAATCTGTTTCTAACTAATAAATAGCACTTGTTGTTTCGTCGTCCCCATAGTTATGTGAAATATAGTCTTAGAAATTACTTGCTTAAGGTTTTATGTGACAATCATTCTTTCAGTACACAGTTGTCTCCTATTGTGTGGCAGACCTTGTAAGTAACTGGTGGGAATCAAAGAATTGTGGAAGCACATGTCAACAAATATTTTCAATAAAATGTAATAGATATTGAAACAGAAGAATATGCTCTACACTTGGAGCAGAGAAGGGCCTGTGTGGAGGGATGTCAGAGAAAGTGTCACAGAAATTGTGAGGTAGAAGGATGGGCTCTATAATGAAGGAGGAGAATGAGCTACAGGAACAGTTGGAAAAAGGCATAGACTGTATTCTAAGAGCAGATCATGAAATATGTGGAATGGAATGATAGAGCCAGGATTTGTATCCCAGCTTTGGGAACTAAGTCTAAAGGTTCCTTTCACTTATGCTATCCCTAGTGATAAATATGATGCGTTAATTAGGGTGGGTTGACAATATCAGTATTTTAGTAGCTTAACTCCATAAAGGTTTATGTTTCATACAAGTCACAGTTTGATACGGGTTGACTGGGCACAGGTAGAGATCTGTGTTCCTTGCATTCATGAAAGAACTAGGCTCCTTCCATCTAGAAGATCCACCACATTCTATAGCCTTAGAATACTTTAGTTCCATCTGTAGGCCATCTATTGATAAGGGAAGAGATCTGTGGCTAAATTGTTCACAATGTTAGGAGCCAGTCCTGGAAGTAATTTTTGCCACATTCCCAGCCAAAATTCATGTGTATGGTCACACGATGCCACCCAACTGTGGGGTGGCTGGGAAATAAAAGTGTGCTTAATAGAAAAGGAAGCAGAGTTTGATGAACACCCATGACTAAGCACAAAACCCGGCATTACTAAACAGTATCACCGCCAAGGCTTTCCTTTCTTCTTCAGGAAACAAACTAGTACAAGAGAGTGTCCTAAAATAGAAAGAGAAAAAACAACAGCAATAAAAACGAAAAACAAATCAAAGAGGAGACAAAGTAGGCTTTGATCCAATGACAAAATAGTGGGTTGTAAATAGTTAATAAATATCTACTTTATACCAGAACATCATCTTAAACATCCCAGGGAATATATGTAAAATACCTTTATATTATGCTATGATGCACCATCTCTTTATTAACTCACCCCAACTGTGAGGTGTGGACATTATCTCTGCTTGAGTTCAGAGACACTAAGTGAGCAAAGAAGTGAAATAGAAAATTGAGCCCTACTTTTCTAATTGAGTATGCATGGCCCCAGATTGGTACTTGCCTTTCATGAAATTTCAAAGTCCTATGCAATATTACAAAGTGGAATAAAAATTGCAGGCATATCTTTCCTGCTTTTTAAGACTTTCTGGCTGAATAGTTTTAAGATCCACTCTGGAGGTAAAGTATAGGAAGGGCAGCCCAGATAGCATCAGAAGTCAGAAATGGACATTTTATAGAATGAAAACCACACGGATGGAAGTATATCAGTCTAGAGCAGAGAAAAAATGAAATGAGGAAAATGATAGAAAAAATAGCAGGTCAGGGATTTTTTACTTGCTATGCCAGGTGATACCACTATTTTTATGTTTACAAGGAAGTGATATACTTAGTAATTTTTGTTGGTTTGTTTTGTTTTGGTGTTTTTTTAAGACAGAGTGGGCTTGAACTTACTATGTAGCCCAAACTGTTCTCCAACTCATGGTATCCCTCTGCCTCAGACTCCTAAGTGCTGAGGTTACAGGTGTCTGCCACCATGCCTAACTATCTAGTATATTATATATATATATCCTTAGAAGGAAATTAGTTAGTCCTAGGCTGTCTTGTTGATGAAACTCTGGTAAAAACAGAATGGAATGAGTTGGGCTCACAGCTGGATTCTAGTGTGTGGAATACAGACTTCCTTTAGACGTATTAGTGTTCTTCATGGACATGAGGGAAAGGTCTCAGAAATTCAGGGTTCCACGTTCCATATAAAACTTGAAAACATTGTGTTGTCTTTTTATTTCAGCTTGACTCTGTCATTTCTGAAGTCTTGTTCAACTTATATAAGAAAGTATACGTTCACCAATTTAGGAAAGCATTATGCATGTTCTATTATTAGTCAGTTGATTATAATGAGTTACAGCCTAGTCTATAAATGTTTGTTCAGTTGTAATGAAACCATGCATTCAGTTGGAAATTAGAATCTAACCATAATTTATGATTTTTCCCTTTTTTACATCTAGAGTTTTGAAGCTTATGTCCAAGATGATTTCTCTTCCAGCAGAGCAGTGAAAACTGTTATTTACTGTATGTATACAGCTATAAAGGAAAGAACAGGGCTGAAGGAAATTTTTGGTTAAGACTTTTCTGAAGAGGAAGAAGAAAGGCTCTCTAGTCATTGATAACTAATTATAGCTGTCATTTGTAGGCACTTAGAGTAAACTAGGGATGTGATCTTCATAACTCAAGGAAGTGAGTAATTTTTATTTCCAGTTTGCTATCAAGAAAAGAACGACTGAGACATTTAAAATTCTACGCCCACCACTATTGACTTATTTAATCTTGGGATGATTCATCTATATAAATCTCAGTTTCCTAAACTAAACAATGAATGTTATTATATGTCATTAGTTTCTTAGGGTAGAAATGAGAGATAAGTGACAGTGATAATAAGTAATACATTGGAAGAATTCAACAATGATAAGATCTACAGGTTGAGGCTGGGTAACAGATGAAAGGAGTTTAGTAGTATGATGAACAATAGAAAGATGGAGTGAAAATAAAATTTATTTCTAAATAAAATAAAATAAAATTTATTTGAGTTCCAGAAAAACTGGTCGGAATAGAATGAGTTGGAGGTATAGGATGCAAAGGGAATGCTTGACTGGAGATTATGAAGGTGCTACAGGTGTTGGCAATAAGTAGATACAGTAGATGAATGTTAGTGACTGCGGAGGTAGACAAGATCAGTTAAGAGAAAGGCAGTGGTCGAGAGGCTAGAGTGTTGTGTACTCCAAAGGTTTATGGATTGGAAACTTTCAGGTTAATGACATTTGTCCTTTGGGAGGTAATTTGAGTTAGATGAGGCCATGAGAAAGAACCCCACTCCCCCTATGATGGTATTAATAGCTTTTTAAGTAGAGGAACAGTAAGTTAGCATATTTGTGCTATCTCACCATGTGATGCCCTCTGTCATGTTAAGGTGTATGAAGAAGACACTTAACAGATGTAGGTGTCATGCTCTTGAACTTCCCAGTCTTTGAGACAGTGAGCCAAATAAATTTATATTTTTCATAAATTGCCCAACTTATGTATTTCCTTAGACCAACAGAAAATGAACTAACACACAAAAGCAGTACCAAGAATGGAGTTGCTCTTATACAAATACCTCAAATGTAGAAGTGGCTGGGAACTCTATAATTGTAGAAGCTGGATCAGTTTAGAATTGAATGTTAGAAAAAACCTGTATTTCTGAGAACAGAGTGTTAAAGGAAATTCCAGAGAAGGCTCAGAATAAAAGACTAAGGAAGGTCTATAGCTTCTCAGAAATCATTTAAGTGGTTGTAACCAGATTGTTGATACACAGGGATGGTAAAGGTCATTCTGACAACATTTCAAATGGAATGGAGGAGGATGGTATTGGAAATTGGAATAAAGATTGTAAAGTTTCCAAAAGAATTTGGCTGCATTGTGTTCATGCTCTAGGACTTTGTGGAATTCAGAATTTAAGAGTGGAACTAGCATAGCCAGTGGAAGAAATTTCCAAGCAGTAAAGCATTCATAATGCTGCACGGTTACTTTTAAATGACTATAGTGAAGTAAGAGAGTAAAGGGATGACTAGAAGAAGTAATTTGTAATTAAAAGGGATTCAAAGTAGAAAACATTGGAAAATTCTCAGCCTGGCTATGTTGTAGGCAATGAAAGATCATTTTCAGGACAGGAAACTAATGATGTAGCCTAGCAATCAGTTGGTAAAGGAGATCAGTATAGATTCAAGAGATCATTAAGAGAACAGGACAAACAGATGGAGTTTCAGAGATTGTGGTGGTTGTGCCTTCCATCTCAGGCCCAAAGTGCTAGGAAAGAAAAATAGTTTTGGGTGATAGACCTGAGGTACCTTCCATAGGCTTGCTACTGAGGACTACCTCAAGTTTTTGCTCCCCCCAGGAGGATATTCAAGGGGACTGACAGCAGTTATAAAAATAGTTCAGTATTTTGTCAAGCAGTACCATCATAAATGTGTATGTTTGTGTGCTTGAGATGTCTTAGATACTTTCTTATCACTGATACACAATAGTTGACACACACAAGTAAGGAGGATGAGTTTATTTTGGCTCACAGTTACAGACCATGATCAGCTGACTCCCAGGCAGAAACAGCACGGCAGAGGAGTCTGGCAGAGGAAAATGCTTTTCTAGTGTAATATGGTGGCCAGGAGGCAAAGAATTGAGGAGCCAGGAAGAGAAACATGCCCTTTCAGATCATGTTCTCAGTTACCTGCCTCTTCCACCCAGACCCCACCTCCTAACACCAGGCTCAGCTACAAACTCATAATCCAACCAACTTTTAAAAAGCCCTTCATATGAGCACATGAGGCTTTTGGGGGACTTTATTGATATAAACCACAACATTCTGCCCCAGGACCCCAAAATATTCAAATGTATTATTTTTAGACAAAAGTATTTAGCCCATCTGTTAGTTGCCCAAGTCTTAACAGTTCCAGCATTACTGAAAAAGTCCAAAGTCTCCTCTGAGTCTCAAGCAAAACTCTTAGCTGTGAGACTGTAATACTTCTTAATTATAATTAATTATAATATCATTTGCATTATAGTTCTGACTCCTTACACACCATGGGCTTTGGGTACCGTAACAGTTCCTCAAAGGTCCACCTAAGGGCAAAAGCTCCCTTCAACAGAAAGGATACTTGCCTCTGATTAGAGTGAATCATTGTATCAGTTGAAAAAACTACTCCCTTCCTGTAAGAAATAAGTATAGACTGTGGCTTCTTCAGGGCCCAGAGCTCTTCTCACCAGGGTGCTGCCACTCTGAGGAGTGTACTAATTGATTTTTTACTAATAAATCTGTGCTTTCACTTCTACCTCTGTGTGTCCTGCTCAATTCTTTGTTCAGAATACCAAGAACCTAGAACAGTCACAACCTCCAATCACACTAGCAGTGAAGTAATAGGATATTAAAGTAAAACCATTATATTTACAGTATTATTCAAAAGATATTTAGAGAAAATTTTGTAACAGAAAGTCTAAGACTACACTGAAAACTGCAAAGTATTGCTGAGAAAACTTAAAGAGGACTACATGGAAAGATGCACCATCTTCATCATTTGAAATATTGTTAAAATATCCAAATTATTTTTTAGAGTCAGTACAATCCCAATTAAAATCTCAGTTGGCTTTTTGTAGACAATGACAAGCTGATTCTAAAATTTATATGAAAATGCAATGACCTCAATAACCAAAAAAGTTTGAAACTGAAGAAGTAAAATTTACCTGATTTCAAGCATCCTACAAAACTACATTGAATTTGCTCTTCCTGTGAGCCAGCAGCAGCCATGTGGGGCCTGGGAGGAGAAACAAGAAGCCAATTCACCCTTTCTGTGAGCCAGAGGAAGCCATGCAGGAGGAGAAACAAGATGCCAATTCACCTTTCCTGTGAGCCAGAGGAAGCCATGCAGGGCTGGGAAGAGAAACAAGAAGCCAGTTCATCCTTCCTCTGAGCCAGCCAGTGCACGGGCTGGGAGACAAGGACTCCCACCCCCTGCCCTGGTAAGCAACTGGCTGATTCACAGGAACACAGACTGAGTTGAAAGCAACTGAGCTACAAAAGCAATTTAATGCTTGTATTGTTTGATTGGCTTTACAGGCCTAAAGCTGGTAGTATGAACATCTATTTAGAGGATAACAATATGCAATACAGCAACTATGGGGGATTTCCTTCTGTCTAGTTTTGAAATCCAATATTGTTCTGTTTTGTTTTGTTCCATTTTATTGTTTTGTTTTATTCAGTGTTCTGTTTTGATTTGTTTTGTTCTGTTCTGTTTTGTTTGATTTTATTATGTCTGATGGTATGGGCAGCAATTTTGAAGATAACAAGAAGCATTATGGTAGCTATTGTTAATTTCCTATTATCCTGTTTTGAAGTCCTATATCACTTTCACTGCTTTGTTTTGATTGGCTTTATACTGTTTTATTTTGTTTGGTTCTATTCTCTTTAAAATAAAAAGCTACATTAATCAAGACAGACATTTATTTGTATAAGGATAAACATATTGGTCAATAGAACTGAACAGAAAGTTCAGAAATATACCCCTACTTGATTTTTTTTTATTTTAAAGAGAACAAAACCAAGCAAAATAAAACAGAACAAAGCCAATCAAAACAAATCAGTGTAAGTGACACAGGAATTCAAAATAATAGGAAATCAACAATGGCTACCATAACGCCTCCTCCTGTCTTCAAAATACCTGCAGATTCCTTCAGGCATAGTAAAAATCAAACAAAACAGAACAGACCAGAATCAATAAAAACAAAACAATGAATGCAATAAAGGACTTCAAAACAAGATAACACTAAGTCCAAAATGGCTACCATGATATATCTTTTTATCTTTGAAATAGTGCTGCCCATGCCATCAGATACAATAAAATCAGACAAACAAACAAACAAAAAAGAGAACAAAACCCAACCCAACAAAACAATGAAAATGATACAGGACTTCAAAACAAGACAATAGGGAATCTACAATGGCCACCACCCTCAGAAGATCCCCCATAAATGCTACACTGCATATTGCCATCCTCTGAATAGATGATCAGACCATTGGCTTTAGACCTGCAAAGTCAGTGAAACACTAAACACTACAAGCATCAAATTGTATTCCACCTCAACAGCCATCATCACAGCCTGTGTTTCTCTGGATCAGCTGGTCACTTATGGCAGGGGTGGGGTGGAGTGGGGTTGGCTTTTCTTGTTTCACAGCCCATGCACCCAAAAGGGCTGGCATCTGGGTCTCCCCTCAGTGGCCCACACATGGCACTGATTTGCAGGGAGGGCTTGCTTCTTGTTGACTTCTTGTTCTCTTCTCCTGCAGTCCACTAATGGCACCAACTCACAGGAAAAGGCTAGCATCTGGCTGTCCTCCCCAGTGGCCTGCATATGGTGCTGATTTGCAGGGAGGGCTTGCTGCTTGGTAACTTCTTGTTCTCTTCCCCCACAGTCCACGAATGGCACTGTGTCACAGGAAAATGCTGGTGTCTGACTGTCCCCACAGTGGCCCATGCATGGCACTGATTGGCAGGGAGGGCTTGCTTCTTGGTAACTTCTGGTTCTTTTCGCCCATGGTCCCACTCATTTGATTTTTGGTATTCTTCCAAAGTAAGTCAGTTGGTAAAAGATAATTGTTCCAACAACTGACTATAGAAATATCGGATAGTCTCATGGAAACTGACCTTTACCTTACACCACACAGAAAAACTCAATTGAAATTGCAAAAGCTAACACTATAAAGATTTTACAAGATAAAATAGAAAAATACTTTGGTAACATTAAGAATGTCTTGGTGAAGCAGTAAATAGCTCTAGTTTTATTAAAAATCTTGACTATTGCATACATGTACTTTTAAGGTTCTGTGTGACAAAATTGGAACTATACACCTGTCATTTGTACTACAAATTAAGTTTGACAGTTGTCTTATGGAAATATACTTGTACAACTGTCTGAGTTTTAAACTGAAGTAATCAACTTTAAAAATAGAACATCACTTTTACTTGAAAGAATGACTGGCAAATGATAGTTATTCAAACTTGAGTGATAGGCATTTTCTTGAGGATGACGTAAGTGAGCTTGACAGGGAAAAACAGTGCTAAAATTCTGATGTGATTTTGATGTTAATGGATGTGCTGATGTGAAAAATCACATTGATCAGTACTGGTGGCAGCATACTAATTTAATTTTAAACTACCTTGACAAACTTCATAGAAAAAAAAAGGATAGCTGTTTTTCTCAAGATTAAACATGTTGGAAGTCCTAACTACCGATACCTCAAAATATGACGTTATTTTAAAATAGGGTCTGTATAGCGTGATCAAATTAAAATAAGATCATTAGAGTAGGCCTATATGACTGAAGAGCAAATTTGGGCTCAGAAACACGCATACATAGAGATAGACATACATGGAGGGAAGGCAGTGTAAAGATATGGTGTTTACTACATAAAAACAAAAGATTGGAGTGATGAATTTGGAGGACATGGGCCAAGGAAAGCCTGACACTACTAGAAATAAGGACAGATGCATGACACAAATGTATAGCCTTCAGCAACCAATTCTGCTGATACTTTGATTTTGAACTTGCAGCCCTCAGGACTGTGAGACAGTAAATTTCTGTTGCTTAAGCCTTTACTGTGTGGTACCTTGTTATAGCATCCCTAGAAAACTAATGGAGATGGCAAAGTATTTGAGGAAGTGTCTGTTTCATTCTTACTCAAACTTTTTTGTTTAGGTTAAAATCTTTTTTAAAACAATGAACAGATATTAGTTATATACTTACTGTGATAATTCCGTACTTGCATAGAGTGTGCACTGATCATACCCATCCATTCTGCTTTTGTTAGTCCCACTTCCTCCCTAGAACCATTCTCTGTCCATAGTAATCACTTGGCCACTTTTGATTGGCTTTTTAAAAATCTATTTTTACTGCAAATGACAGGATTTAATTTTTCTTTTTTTAAAATTAATTAAGTTTATTGGTACCTTTTAAGTATGCATAACGATCACATTCTATATAGGAAATCTAACCTGTATGTGGTACAACTTGATTCTTTTTTTCCCATTCCCCTACCCTGCCTTCAACTCCTCTTCCCTTTCTTATTTACAAAAGCTTTGTTTCCATTTTTTAATTTTTTCTAATCACTTTTTTCTTTTCCCTTCCTTTCCACCTCCCTCTTCCCTCATTTCCCTTCCCATGTGAACGTTTTCTTTCTATTTCACAGTATCTACTATATATTTTGACCCTTATTTATACTTTCAGAGAAACAAGGCAGTATTTACACATGTATGTCCAATTTGTTTCACTTAAGATTATGACCTCGAGGTGCACCCATTTACCTAGAAATGTGTCAAGCTTATCTTTCTTTGTGGCAGAGTAGTACTCCATTGTAAAAAAAAAAAACCCAAATTTTCTTTATCCATTCACCAGTTGATGGGCATTTGTGCTGTTTTCAAGAGTTAGCTATTGCAAACTGTGCTGCTATAAGCATGGGTGAGCATATATCACTGTGGTATCATGTTTTTAATTTTCTTAGGAAGATACTCAGAAGGGAAATAGCTGGGTTGAATGAAACCCATAGTACTAGTGTTTGAGAAATCTCCACACTGATTTCTATACTGGTTGCAACAGTCTATGCTCTCATCAACAGTGGAAAAGTATTTCTTTTTCCACACAGTGCTGCCAGCATGTTATTCATTGATTTCTTGATATTAGCCATTCTTTATGGGGTGAGATGAAATCTCAGTGTTGTTTTAATTTGCATTCCTAGAATAACCAATGATGTTGAGCATTTTTTCATGCATTTATTTGCAATTTCTACTTCTTCATCTGAGAAGTGTGTATTCATCTCAGATTCCCATTTTTGGATTGGATGTTTAAATTTGGAGGATCTGATTTTTTTTTAGTTCTTTATATATTCTAGAGAGTAGTCCTTTGAGAAGTACTGAAAAATGTTTTTCCAATGCTGTGGGTCATCTTTTCATTCTGTTGATGGTTTCTCTTGCTGTGCAAAAGCTTAATATGAGATCCCTGTTGTTGATTCTTTGTAATAGTTCCTCTGCTATCAGGGTTTTGTTCATAAAGTCTTTTCCTACACCAATGTGTTCAAGGGTTCTTCCTATTCTCTCTTCCAGCAGATTTAATGTTTCTGTTTTAATATTTAGATCTTAGACCCATTTCAATTTTAATTTAGTGCACAGTGAGAGGCATGCGTCTAGTTTTAGTCTTTAGCATGTGTAAAGCCAGTTTTTCAAGCACTATTTATTAAAGAGGCTATCTTTCTTCCAGTGAAGGTGTTTGACACTTTTGTCAAAGATATGGTGGCTAAATATATTTGGAGTTGTTCCTGCATCTTCTAAACTGTTCCATTGATCCTCAGGTCTTTTTTTTGCCAGTATCATGCTGTTTTTATCACAGTAGCTTTGCAGTACAATTTCAAGTCAGAGTTTGTAATGATCCCTGCCTTGCCTTTGTTTCCCAAAATTGCATTTGCTGTTCTAGATGTCTACTTGTTCCAAATGAATTTTAGGCTTGTTTTCTCTAATTCTGTGAGATATGCTGTTAAAATTTTGATTGGAATTACATTAAATCTTTATAGCAATTTTGGAAGTATGGCCACTTTCACTATATTGGTTCTTCCTATTCAAGAATAAGGAATATCTTTCCATTTTCTGATATCTTCTTCAGTCTCCTTTTTCAGAGTATGGTAGCTTTCAAGTAGAGGTTTTTTACTTCCTTGATTAGATTGATTCCTAGATATTTCACATTTATTCAGCGCTATTGTAAAAGTTATCATTTCCCTAATTTCTCTCTGAGTTTGTTATTTGTGCATAGGAAAGCTATTGATTTTTGAGTGTTGACTTTGTATCCAACTCTGCATCTGAATTTGGTCATTAAATCTACTAAAGCTTTTCTGTGGAGCTTTGGAGTCTTCTTTGTAGAATGTCATGTCATTTGCAAATGATGATAATTTAATTTCTTCCTTTCCCTATCCTTATTCCTTTCTCTTGTCTAATTGTTCTGGCTAATGTTTCTAGAACTCTATCGAATAAGAGTAGTGGCAATGGACGTCCTTGTCTTGTTCCTCATTTTAGAGTGAAAGCTTTTAATTTTGGCCATTTAGTATGATGTTGGCTATTGGTTTGTCATAGAAGGCTTTTATCAGATTGAGATAAAGACCATCTATTCCAGTTTTCTGTAGTGTTTTTATCATGAATGAGTGTTGGACTTTGTCAAAAGCTATTTCTGCATCTATTAATATGATCATGTGATTGTCTTTGGCTCTGTTGATATGGTGTATTACATTTATTGATTTGCATACATCAAACCATTCCTGTATTCTTGGGATAAATCCCACTTGGTCATGGTGTATAATCTTCTTGACGATTTGCTGTATTCTGTTTGCTAGTATCTAATTGAGGATTTTTGCATCTATGTTCATTAGGTAGATTGGCCTGTAATTCTCTTTCTTGGTTGGGTCCTTCTCTGATTTTTGTATCAGGGTAATGATTGCCTCTAGGAATGATTTAGGGAGTATTGCTTCCCTTTCAATTTTATTAAAGAGTTTGAGAAGTAGTAGTAGTATATCTTCTCTAAATTTCTTGTAGAACTTAGCAGTGAATCCTTCAGGATCTGAGCTTTTTGTTGGTACATTTTCAGTCTCACTGACTGACTTGGCCTATTTAGAATTTTTATATCTTCTTTTTTATTTCATGGAAAAATGGTAAAACAAAATTTAATAACAAAATAATAGGAGAATGACAATATTGATACATTACATGTTGTTATCATTAAAGTACTTTCTCAGAGTACAAGATATGGATATAAAAATTTCTATAATTGATATTAGCACAAACCTTTTGTAGTGAACTAAGAGATATTAATAGTATAATTGACTTGCATTTTTTCCCTTTTCCCTACTGTTCTTTCCATTTTACCCATCCTAGTTCCTTTTTCCTTTTGAACAGTTTCCCATTTCACAATATCTAGTGTACATTTTAGACCTTATTAACTCTTTCAATTTCTCACACAAGGGAGACAATACAATATCTACACATGTAAGTCTGATTTGCTTCACTTAGGAGTATGATCTCAAGTTACATCCATTACCTATAAAAGTCTCAAATTTATCCTTCTTTATGGCTGAGTAGTACCCCATTGTGTAAAAAAGAGCACATCTTTTTTTGTCCATTCTTTGGCCGATGGGCATTTGGGTTGTTTCCAAGATATAACTATTACAAATTGTGCTGATATAAACATGGGTGCACACTCTCTAGGAATCTGTCCATTTCTTCATTTTCCATCTTACTAGAATACAATTTCTTGAAGTAGGTATAGATGATCTGAATTTCTTCAGGATCTGTTGTGATTTCCCCCTTTTTCATTCTTAGTTGCATGAATTTGAATGGGTTTTTTTTTTTTCATTTTTGGATAAGTTTGGCTAAGTGTCAATTTTATTTAATTTTTCAAAGAACAAACTCTTTGATGAATTGATTCTTTATATTGCTTTCTTAGTCTCTATTGCATTAATTTCTGCTCTGATCATTAAAGTTTCCTCCCTTGTATGAGATTTAAACTTGGCCTGCTCTTCTTTTTCTAGAAGCTTGAGGTTCAACATGAAGTTATTTATTTGAGCTCACTATTTCCCTAATATGGGTATTTACCACTATAAATTTTCCTCATAGGACTGCTTTCATCGTGTCCCATAAGTTCTGGTATGTTGTATTGGCATTATAATTTAAATTTAGAAACTGTCTAAAGTCTTCTTTAATTTCATCTGTGACCCACTGGTTGTTCAGGAAGGTGTTATTTAATTTCCACATGTTTATAAATTTTTTGTAGTTTCTTGTGACATTGATTTCCAACTACTGTGTTCTGATAATATGCATGGAATAATTTCAATTCCTTTGCATTTACTTAAGCATGTTCTATGGGCTAATACGTGGTCTACTTTAGAGAAAGTCTCACATACAGCTGAGAAGAATATACATTCTGATGTGGGATGGAACACTCTGTAGATGTTTACTAAGTCAGTTCATTCACAGGTTTGGTTCAGTTCTGCTACTTCTTTGTTGAATGATATTGGACCCATATCTCACAACATATACAAAAACTAAATTTAAAATGGGTAAATGGCTTAAACATAAGACCTGAAAATGCACAGCTGTTAAAAGAAATATAAGAGGAAAGGCCCTAAGACATTAACTTAGGCCATGATTTCTTAATTAAGACTCCAAAACCAGAGACAACAAAAGCAAAAAAGAACAAATGAAGCTTCATCAAAGGAAAAAAACTGCACAGGAAAACGAACAACAGAATAGCAACAGCTCACAGATTGGGAGAAAGAATTTGCAAACCACAAAGGATTGATAAGGGACTCATATCTAAAATATATTAGGGTTGTGAGTTAGATCCCCAGTACCAATAAATAAATAAATAAATAAATAAATTATATTAGGACTCAGGCAACGGAGTAGCAAGAAAACAAAAACAACTTGATGCTTTTAAGTAGACGAAGAATTCGAACTGATGTTTTTCAAAAGAAGACATACAAATGGCCAACAGATGTATGAGAAAATGTTCAACTTTTTTGGGAGGGGGATCTTTTTGAGACAGGGTCTCACTATGCAGTTCAAGCTGGCTCTGAGCTCACTTTGTAGTCCAGGCTGGTGTCGAATTTGCAAGAATCCTCCTGCCTCAGCTTCCTGAGTGCCGGGGTTACAGACATGCACCACTACACCTAGTTAAATGTTCCACATTTTTAACCATCACGAAATGCATATTAAAGCCACAGTAATATATCTCTTCATGCCTACATTATCAAAAAGGCAAAGGAAGACAAATGATGAATAATGGAGAAAAGGGTACCATTGTACTGTTGGTGTTATTGTACAAGAGCTGATCAAAAACTTTGTTGCATATTAAACCTTAACAATGTTCCAGTACATTGCAATTTTCCCTCTCAAAATAGTCCCCCTCACTTCAGATTCAATTATCTCATCCATCTTGCCACTTTCTGAAGTTCTCTTTGATGTATGTCTTTGGGAGGTGTGATAAAAAATACAGTGAATGTTTCCGTCATCCTACAAAAAGGCAGACTTATAAAAACATTAAGTGTATCCACATCCGTCTGATTCACCTAATCTGATACTCTGCAGCTTCCCAAAAGTAAAAAATGATCATGAAAGATAAACAACTAGAGTCAATTCAGGACATCAAGGCAGCCACAACAATGCAACTAAAGATGCTCACGAAAGAAATCTTCCAGAACTACCTCAGAAAGTGTCAAGAATGCTGGGATAATTGTGTTTTGAAACAAG
Source organism: Dasyprocta punctata (assembly GCA_004363535.1). Lineage (NCBI taxonomy): Eukaryota > Metazoa > Chordata > Mammalia > Rodentia > Dasyproctidae > Dasyprocta > Dasyprocta punctata. Next base: position 47,395 of record RJWM01014449.1, read on the forward strand.
GGGGAGTACTTTGAGGAAGATTAATGGCAATGTGTCTTTTAGTCTAATACATTTTAAAAAATAAACATTCATCATAGTTTTTGATCTAACCACCTCAAACATTAGTGCAGCCACTCTGTAAAACAGAGAACTTCTTCAAAAAGTTAAAAATAGAATTGCTGTATGATCTAGCAATACCATTTCTGCCTGTACACACAAAGGAAATGAAATTGCTATGTTGAAAAGATGCCTGTATTCCCATGTTTCTTACAGCATTGTTTACAATAAGCCAGTACATGAGAAAAAACAATGTACTCATCAAAATAAATGCATTTTTATAATGTGGTGTATATATCAATACAATAGAATGTAAATCAGCCTTTAAAAAGCAGGATATTCTTTCATTTGCAACCATATGAATGGAATTAAAGGCATGCCTCCAACTCACAGTAATCCTCTTGCCTCATTATGCTAAGTGAAATAAGCAGTCATAGAGACAAATACCATATGATTTCTCATGTATGTGGAATTTTTTTTTTAAAAAATAAATCTCATTGATATAGAGAGTAGACAGATAGTTATGAGAGGCTTGGAAGAAGGGGAAGTTGTTGGTCAGTGGGTCTAAAGTCATAGTTTATGATCTGTTACACTTCATGTGACCACACTTAATAATAATGGATCATATTCAAAATTGTTATATTATTAATGTTCTTACCACAAAAAAATTGGTAAGATGACAGATATGCTAATTAATTTTTAAAATCTTTCTACAATGTATACATAGTTCAAAACAAATCATCACATTGTACCCCATAAATATATATGCAATTATTATCAGATTAAAATTAAATAAATAAAATAGTATAATAAAAATCTGTATTGCAAAAATATTCTTTCTTACCATGAATGCATTGTTTATCTTATTTTATAAAGTACTTAAGTTTTACCTTTCACATTATAGTACTTCAGTCTAACTCGAATTAATTTTTGTATATGTTGGCTAAGGATAAATTTACATAAATTTTTTACATGAATAGCTAATTTTCCCAGTACTATTTATTGAAAAGGCCACCATGCACTTATTGATTTTGCTTTGCAGCTTCAGTCATATTTAAGTATACATTTACCTGTTCGAGGTCTACTTTTCAGTTCTCTTCTTTTTCCATGGGAGTATTTTGTTGATTTTGTTGTTGTTGAATTTTTGATGCGGGAATTTCACTATGTATTACAAGCTGGACTTGAACTCACTGTGTAGCCTAGGGAGGCCTCCAACTCACAGTAATCCTCTTGCCTCATCTTCCCAAGTGCTAGGATTACAGACATGTGCCACAACTCCCAGCTTGAATACTGCATGTATTTTCATACAGTAATTAGTCTTGATAATACCTGGTATAATGAGACCTCTATCTCATTCTTTAACAGTACCTTGGAATACTTTTGGCTCATTTGCTTGTATATAAGTTTTCAAAATGACTTTTCAAATTCAGAAAAAAAGTATTCTAGAATTATAATATAAGTTACATTTAATGTATAAATCAATTTAGGAAAAGAATGATTGACATTTTACAATAATCAATTCACCAATCTATTCACATTATATTGCTCTTCATTTCGTTAGGTGTTATTCAATGTTTCTCAGTAGGGTATTATTATATGTTGATGTGTATTAATTAGTGGATGCAATAGTATGCCTCATTATTAGTCTTTCAATTTAACTTCTATAATTACTAAGGGCTACTTTCCCTACTCCTTATACTGGTATATGGTATACCTAGATCACACGCATTTTTTTAAATTAAAAAAATCTATTAGTACTTGTTTGATGTACTTGATGCTTATATTCATCTTAGGGAGAAATTCTCAGGTAGGGGAGATTAGGAAAAATACAATAAACTTGTGGTGATTTCCTATTGATAAGAATTTTTCTTTTCTGCTTATTCATCCTTAAATGCAGGTACACTGGCCATTTCATGCCAGTGAGTGTAACCAATCAGGTGAACAGATCGCTCTGAATGTCACCATCCTGGAGTACTAACTATATCTTGTTCCAAACATTGTCTGTTTTGTTCCAAACATTGTCTGTCTCAGCGCTGAGATTTCCTCAGCTAGAGCCAAGACAACTCTCTCAGATTATTTTACAAAGAGATCTGAGGGCGCTCCTACATCAATCCTTTCTCAAGCATTAATGTTTGTGGAAATTTGTTTACTTTGAAGGCCAAACAGTAGAATTTAAGTGAAATCCAATATTTCTAAAATCTAAAACCTTTCTCCTTTAGAGAATCACATAACTTTTTCTTACCCTGTGGCACATTTCTGTTGCTTAAGCATTCTTTGTAATGCTGTCTTTACTTCCTGTTTCTTCAGACTGTAGATGAGTGGGTTTAACAAGGATGTGATCACACTGTACTGGATGGAAACCACCCTCTCCAACACTGAGCCTGATGTGGGGCTCAGGTACCTGAAAAAGGTTGTCCCATAGAACAAGACAACAACAGTGAGGTGAGAAGAACATGTGGAAAAGGCTTTGCCTTGGCCCTCAAAGGAGTGGATGTTCAGTATGGCAAAAATAATTCTAGAGTAGGAAAAGAGAATTAGGGGAAGTGTCAGTACCCCCAAAAATGCACATGAAGCAGCTAAAAGAATCTCATTGATAACGGGATCAGTGCAGGACAGAGGGAAGAGCGGAGGCAGCTCACAGCTGAAGTGGGAGATGATGTTAGAACTACAGAAGTATAACTTGTGGATGAAGAGACAGTTTACCAAGGAAATCAGAAATCCTACTGCCCAAGCTAGGCTCACGATAACAGTGCAAAGAGTTCTGCTCATGATCATGGTGTAGACCAGAGGGTGACAGATGGCAGCATAGCGATCATAAGCCATGGCAGACAGTAGGCAGGTTTCTGTTCCCCCAGAAAGAGTGAAAAAGAAACTTTGGGTGATGCAGCCCCACACAGAAATGGTTTTCTTTTGAGAGAAGAAATTTTGTAACATCTTGGGCACAGTAACTGAAGAGAGGCTGAGATCTAGGAAGGACAAATGTCCAAGGAAGAAGTACATGGGTGTGTGGAGGTGAGAATCAGCGGTGATCACCAAGATCATCAAAATATTCCCCA
>RJWM01014450.1:0-50299 GCA_004363535.1 Dasyprocta punctata
TCAGCTATTAAGAAAGATTGCATTGAGACTTTTATAAGTAAATGGTCACGACTTGAGACCATACTCATAAGTGAGATAAATCAAACCCACATATGTATATACCGTATTGTCTCCCTAGTGTAAGAAACTGAAAAAGTATATATGATCCAAAATCTATAATAAATACTATGTAAGGGTGAAAAACAGCTCAAAGAGAAAAAGTAATTGGGAATGGAAAAGGGGGAAAGAGGGAAGGGAAAAAGAAAAGATATAAATCTGTGTATGTGTATATGTAAGATAACTAAAACGAACATACTGCTGAATGTATTAGTTATTTAGAGAGAACAATTGATACTCATATGATTAGATCAATTTTACATGTCTATATCTGTTAACATAAACAACCATTTTGAAGATAACGATATGCAATATTGCAACCATTGTCAAGTTTCTATCATCCTGTTTTGTAAACCTGTAATGTTACTGTTGTGCATTTACTCTAGTCGTTTGTCTCTTTTGCTTTTTGTCTTCCTTATATGTATCTTTTTTCTTTCTCTTAAATAAAAAAATAATAAAATAAAATAAAATAACATGTGAATGCTTTAAAAACAGCACAGAAATTTATACATTGAAAAGTAGAAAGTTATACAATGAAAAGTCATCACTCTGCCCAAAGGTGACCACTGTTGAGAGGTTTTTGCCTACCAGTGGTTTTTAAAGGAATTGCTAAAAGTTGGGTATCAATAATATGTAATAACTAGGAAGACAGAAACTAAAAAAAAAGTGTTACAACTTGATGCTAAGAGAAGGGGAAAGACAAAAATGTATACATCTTCTGTATGGCTGGAGATCTAATCAAGGGCTTTGCACATGCTAGACAAGTGCTCTACCACTGAGCTAAATCTCCAGCTGATTTGTACACTGTCATCGTGAAGCTATAAAAGGATACATACAACATAAGCAAAGTCAAAATATGAAAGTGTTTGTATTAGAGTTATAGGATTATGAGTACCTTTCCCACCCACAAGATTCTCTTTAAAAATCCATTGTCATTTTCTTTGCAGTTTCAAAGGCCGGGCAGAAATTTTAAAACATAATATATTCTTCACAGATCTATGGATGGGTAGAGATACATATAGCTATAGAAATATAGAGATGTATCTAAATATATATAGATATACTGGGATCCTAACTTTTGATCTACTCTGTACTAGATAGATGAAAGACTTCGATGACAGAAGAGACATAAAAACAAATGATTTGGATTTGGTATCAAAAACTTGCTTCTTATATATTTTATATGCATATATATATAAATAAAGATACAGAATAAAAGAATGTATATCAACTTCAAGACAGCATTTCACTTTTAGGAAAGAACTAGAATCAAGAGAGAGGACAAATAAGTTTTATTATATTTCTTTTTAAAAATGATAAATTTGAGGGTGAGCCAAATGCCAGCCCCTTCCTGTGTGCAGGCAGGGAGACAAAAGCAAATGTTCCCCTCCCCTGCCCTCCCAGGCATAGGTAACCAGCTGGTCCAGAGGGACACTGGCTGCGATGATAGCTAATGAGGTGAAATACAGCTTAATGTTTGTAGTGTTTGGTGTTTCACTGACTTGGCAGGCCTGAAGCTGGTAGTCAGATCATCTATTTGGAGGATAACAGTCCTCAGTGTAGTATATATGAGGAATTTCCTTCTGAAGGTGGTAGCCATTGTTAATTCCCTATTATCTTGTTTCAAAGTCCTGTATCATTCTCATTGTTTTGTTTGGCTGAGTTTTATTCTGTTTTATCTTGTTTGATTTTACTATATCTGATGGCATGGGCAGCTATTTCAAAGATAACAAGTTCATAACTTGAACAACTACTTCTAAGATAACAATATGTAATATATTGACTAGTATTGATTTCTTACTTTTTTTTTGAAATTCTGTATTACTTCTACCTTTTTTTCTGCTTTTTTTTTTAAATAAAAAAAGATAAGATACATTATAGTAGCTATTTTGGACTTACTACTGTTTTGTTTTGAAGTCCTGTATTGCATTCATTGTTTTGTTTTTATTGGTTCTATTTTGTTCCATTTTGTTTGATTTTACTATGTCTGGTGGTATGGGCAGCTATTTCAAAGACAAGAGGCATTATGGTAACCATTGTTGATTTCCTAATATCTTGTTTTGAAATCCTATGTCACTTATACTGTCTTGTTTTGATTGGTTTTATTCTGTTTTATGTTGCTTGATTTTATTCCCTTTAAAATAAAACTTTAAAAAGACTTTTAAATGATAAATTTTCAAAAATAAAAGTCATTGTTTAAAGCTATAAAATCTGAATGGTGCATATAAAGGTGTTTTCTATACTGCTATTTTTGTACTTTTCTGTATGTTTGAAATATTTGGTTAAATGTTTTTCATTTATGAAAATAGGAAGCAAAATAGACCACCAATTTTTTTTTTTGTACCAGGAACTGAACTCAGGATGCTGCACTTGCTAGGCAGGCGCTTGTGTCACTGATCCGTATCTCTGCCCTAGACCACCAGCTTTGATATAAAAGAACTGTCCTTTGAAGCCATTGGTTTCACAAGTATCCCAGATTGCTTCTTCCCTAAACTACTGTTACCTTAAAGAAGATAGAGGGGAAGAGAAGAAAGGGAGGGAGGGAGATGAGAAAAGAAGGAAGCAGAAAGGAAGAATGGAAAGAAGGAAAAGAGAGAGGAGAAGAGAGGAGAGGAGAGGTGAGGAGAGGAGAGGAGAGAAGTTAGAAAGAGGGATGAAAGCTGGAAAGGTAGTGGGGGAGGAATTCCCCAGTGCTGCTAAATGAAACCAACTTGAAGTGAAACAAAAAATATATATATATGGTTCTCTAGGCCAGGTATTAGCAAACTTTTTCTGTGAAAAGTGGGCTAGAAAATGTTTTAGGCTTTACAAGCCATATCATCTCTGTGAAACTACCACTGAAGCATGAAAGCAGCCATAGATAGCATAAATAAATGGACTTGGCTGGTTCCAATAAAATTTTATTGAAGAAAATGAATTGGGTTTACCACAAGGTCTTTGTTCCAATTGCTTTGAAAGTTTGGCTGAGCCAGGGATTTAGCTCAGTGGCCTAAGCACCTGCCTGGCAGGTGTGAGGTTGTGAGTTCGATCCCCACTACCAAAAAAAAAAAAAAAAAAGTTTGGCTGAGCAACATTCATGGAGCTCACAAAGAACAACAAAAATACAAACCCCAGTTACTCTCTGGGAGTAACCAAGTTTGCCACAGCTGTTATGTTTTGAGATCCTGTGATTTTATGTATGAATGTCTTCCGCCCATTCTAGTCCTAACCAGTATTTATTGGATGCTCATGTCCCTGAGCATCCAATAAATACTGCCTGGCAATGAGGTTTCGGATGGCGAAGCCTCATTACTCAAATTTCTTTCCATTTGTGAAAATGAATAGCCTAGGCAATAAGCATTCAAACCTTAAGCAAAAGCCAAAGCTTTTATCTTTACTCAAGGATCCAAAGTGGACAGTGGAATTACTGTAAAAGTTTATTGCAGTCATGATCTGTGATAACAGCCGCATGAAATACAAACAAGGACATTCGGTTATCACATGCAACTCATAAAATCTAAGGCTTTATCTCAAATATATTGTGCATATTAGAATAAGATACACTGTGCCAGGAAATCTTACAGAATGAAATGCTTCTCAGAGTTTGATAAGGCAGATGCTCAAGGGAGCCAAGAAAATTAGGGAGTTCATGGAGGGACAATCAATTCCGGGTCTCAGAGCCCAAAAACAATGTGACCACAAGACAACAGAGTCAGCCACGGTTCCACACCACCACTGCCCAACGACCCGGGCCAATTTCTGTCCCTGAATCGGCAATAACTTTGCTTCCTCTCTCCTGTAAGTTCCACATCTGCTGGGTCCCTACATTCTTCCAAAACCTTCCTATCAGATCCCTGGTTGTTCTCTGTCCAAGCATGGATCTCAGAAGGCCTTCCATAGGCTCTTCTTACCTAACACAAACTATCCATGTGCACGCACACACACAAAAAAAATCTCAATCTTTGTGTACAGTATAAATACCTCACTAGTGTACTTTGTTAGCTAATTGTTCTTTTTTTATCTCTGAGCACTGTGCTACTGTGTAGGAGCACAGGCTCCTAGTAGGTACAGTTGACGTCAGTCTAATAATTTTTAAAATGTTATATTCTATGATCTGTGATGAAACCCAGTCAAATTTACAAAGATAAAGCTTTTCCTTTCTGCTAGATCCTCCATATGCCCAATGTGCATCTGAAGTTCTGTCTTCACAGTACCTTTAGATCCTTCTCTCAGCAATTCATTTACAGTATATTGTGAGGTTCATTTAACTGGCTCTCTGGAATTTTCCTAGGTCTTGCATTTTAAACTACTCTATCCCAGGAAGAATGAGACTTAGAAGACAAGAGGGATATAAGATCAAACCATTTGTAGTTGGTATCAGGAAACTTGCTTTTTCATCCCAGTTCTGTTCCTGCTACACCTAACAAAGCCCTTTTCCTTCTATAGATCTCAGTTTACCCATCTGTAAAATGAGAACATGGACACAGGACTAGATGATGTATCCCCTTCCATCATCCTATGTTTTCATCTTATGTAAGCAAGCATAGTATAGAATTGTGACCAGACGTTGGGACTAGAAAGACCAAAGTTCCAATCCCAACTCTGCTGTATACTAGCAGTGTGATTTGGGGCAAATTCCCTAACTTCTCTGAGACTTAATTTTCTCTTCTGTGAAGTGAGAAATAAAATGGAAATCCTTAGTCATGCAATCCCTTTGAGAACTGGATTTTAAGTATAAGTAAAGCCCCCACTGGAGACTAAATGAAGAGACTAGAACTAAGTGAAGGACAACTGTCATCTTGTGCAGTTTTCAAAGGATAGTTACTTTGACCATGGATAAGCAAGTATGATGTTAGGGCCTCCTGTAAGAAGCCTCAAAATCATGCTGAGAGGGAGCAGCCTACACCATGTACAATTCAGTAGCAAATTTAGAAAAAGTTGACTGCTAGGGAATGTGCCCCATTGGGATCTGAACTAAAGGAAGCTGTTCCTTGACTTCCTGGCTGAACAGGAGGGATATCAAGTCCAAGAAGGTTTAATCAGTAACCTGAAAAATAGGTGAAGTAACAGAGAAGGCAGGAAAAGACATTGGACACTTAGTTTATTTATACGACAAAGTCTACTTCAGCTCAGAGGGCAAAGAGTACCCTTTGCCTGGCAACAGTTCAACAGACTTTCACCAGTTTGAACTGTGGACTTAGAGGTATGCCTCTAATCCCAGTACTCTTCTTTACATGCTAACTAGAAAGGTACCATCTTACAAGCTGAGCTCAAGAGCAGTTCTCTCACTAATGTCTTTGTTTCTTCCAGTGTGACCTCCTCACTCTCCCACTCATATTCCTTTTCCTCTTCTTAGAGCAATATCTTTACCTCCCTTAGGAGGCTGAGATCAGATCTTCAGCCCTCCCAGCACTTCTCAGTGTAGGCTCTACACACTGCTCTTTTGTGAAATAAGACTAGAAAACCCAATTTTCATATCATATTCAGAAACAAACTCTAAAGGAAAGGAGAAGAATTATGAGGAGTCAGAATCATCATTGTACATCCTAGTATGAGAAAGTACAAAGGCACTGGTCAAGGGCAGTAGCAATATTAGTCAAGAAATTGCACAAGGACACAGATTAATTATTGGTTGTCAGTCTCAACTCCTTAGACAAAAGTCCTATCAGCCTTATTGATGAGAGAATATTCAAAACCTTTTATGGCGAAACAAAAGTCTCTTCAACAAATGATGTCATGAGATATTCACATGCAAAACAATGGATTTGGACCCCTACCTCACACCATGTACAAAAACTAACTCAAAATGGATTAACACCTTGAAGGCAAAAGCTAAAACTATAAAACTTTTTTGGAGAAAACATAGAATACAATCTCACAACCTTGAATTTGGAAATGGAGTCTCAGAAATGTCAACCAAAGCATGAGCAACAAAAGACAAAATAGATAAATTGAATGTCACCAAGGTATAAAGCCTTTGTGCATCAAAGGATACTATCAGGAAAGTAAAAAAAAAAAAAACCCATAGAATAAGAGAAAATATTTGTAATTATACATCTGATACAAGTAAGATCCAGATACATAGAGAAATTTTGCAATCACACAAAGAAAATTCCTAATTTTTTAAAAAAAGTTACCACATGTAGACCAGGAAAGAAAGATAATATAAAAGAGAAAAATAATTGTAGTAAGTTGAAGACTTGTACAAATATATTTTCCTTAAGAAAGAACAACAAAATACAAAGTGTGAACATTTTTTGGGTCCTGATTCAAACAACGAGAAAAAAACTTTTTTAAATAATCAGGAAATTTTGGATATGGACCAAGTATTAAACTATCTAAATGAGGAAATCACTATTAAAATGTGTTATGCACACGTACCAACTCTCCACAATGTAACCATTATATTCTGCAAACATGTAATAATAAATATTTTTTAATTTTAAAAAGTAATCACCATAAAATTTTAGATATTATAATAGCACAATGGTTATTGTTTTAAGAAGGCAAAGCTGCATTCTGAAGAATTTACAGAGAAATCATATGATTACTTGGATTTGGATTAGAAAACCTCTTTTAAAAACTGAAAGGGGATAAATGAACCAAGAACGGGAAAACCTTGATAGTCCTTAAAGTCAAAAGATCAATATTAGGTCTACAAGCTCTACTTATCCTATTCTATCTCTGCTTAGGTATGTTTGAAATTTTCCATAGTAAAAAATTAAGACTGTTACTTAATATTGTTATTATCTCAGCTTTAAATATTCAGGAAAATAAAAACACCAGCAACTGTTTCTTCAGCACTGTACCTAACTAGAGTAGAATCCTCATTTCAGATCCAGCCCAACTCAGATATCAGGACAGATTTTTGCCAAGTGCTGAGATTGGCCTAATCTTACCTTTGGTGCTGAATAGGTGAAGACCAAGAAGAAAACTGACTATAGGCAGTGAAATTCACTTTTGACAGCAATGAGTGCTGTATAAATGCTGGAAAGGGAAATAGCTGGAGCCCCTCCTTAAGTCATCTCAAAAAATGTCACTGCTTTCTCTGCTTTACTGTAACCCAGAGAGCTTTAGAAAGTGTGGCAGTCTCTCAATTAGCCATGTTCATCTTCATCACATTTTACATTTCAATAACACTTTATGTTTTCACATGAATTCACTTAAGCCTTTCCACCACCACAAGTTTAAAAAGGCAGAAATTATAAACCCCAGCTTTCTCATGGAAGAGGGAGCTCTAAAGGATTCATAGCATTTGTTACAGTTCAGAGACTCAGCTTCTTCCAACTGTTCTAATTTTCTCACCAAGGTCCTATTTTCTTTCTTGCTCTACATCATTCACACTTCTTTTCTTTTATCCCACTGTAGCTTTATATCAGACAATCACTTTGGTGATAAAAACAATTTTTTTCAACAAAACCCTATAAACAAGCTTCTCGCCATCTTCTGGACTGTCAAGGGAATATCTTAGACCCTGAGTGGTTTCCTGAATTTTGGAGGGTTTGTTCTGTTTTGTTTTGTTTTTCTTTCGGGTTTTGTTTATTTACTTTGTTTTGGTTTTACTGTCATGAAGAACTGACTTGAACACTGACTGGAAGTAAAAATAAAGAAGCAATACAAGGATTGTTTCTGTGGGTCGGTCTAGAGCTCTCCCAGCTTTCAAAACCCCAGTAGTCAGCCAATCGCTGAGAAACTGAGGCCTGTAACTTCAAATTAGCAGAGAAAGGAAGCTAAATTATGGCAGGACAGCTCTGCTGGTTGGGTTTATAGAGAATAAATATCCCTCAAATGGTTAGCAACTAAAGGCCCAGTGAACTGATTCTCAGCCAACACAAAGTGGCTCATGCAGTGATAAAAGCAACAGCAAACTAAAAGACAGAGACCTGGGTTCTACTCCTAATTTAAGATTCTGAGAAGTACTTTCCACCTCCAGGGTTTTCATTTCCCTGTTGCTATAGTTTCAATGTGTCCTCCAAAATTCAAATGGAAACTTAATACCCAAATTTATATGATGATTGTATTTGGAGATGGGCTTTTGGGAGGTAATTGGGGTTAGATAAAGTCATAAAAGAGAGGGGGTTAGGGTTAGGGTTAGGGTTAGGGTTAGGGTTAGGGTTTAGGGTTAGGGTTAGGGTTAGGGTTAGGGTTAGGGTTAGGATTAGCCTGGCTTCTTTATAAGAAGAGGAAGAGAGACCTGAGCTGATACACACTTGCTTTCTCTTGCCATGTGAAGCCTCCTGCTTATGTCATGATGTAGCAAGAAGCCCTGCTCCACACGAAAGTCCTTTGACCTTCATAGATGCTCCAGCCTCCAGAAACACAAGCTAAAAAAACTTATTCATTATAAATTACCCAGTCTTTGCATTGAGGCTTTTATAAATAAATGGACATGACTTGAGACGATATTCATAAGTGAAATAAATCAAATTCATGCGTGTAAATACTGTATTGTCTCCCTATTATAAGAAACTGAAAGAGCAAATATGATCCAAAATCTACACTAAATTTTGTGTAAGTGTAAAAAACTGCTCAAAGAGGAAATATAAGTGGGATAAGGGAAAGGAGGAAAGAAGGCAAGGAAAAGGAAAAGTCATAAATTTGTATATATACACATAAGATAGCTAAGATGACTATAATACTAATTCTACTAGTTCTTGGAAACAAACAACTAATACATGATTAGATCAATTTTGCATGTCTATGTCTGGTAATCTAAGCAACCCTCTTGAAGATAACAATCTGCAATATTACAACCATTGTTAAATTCCTATCATCTTGTTTTGAAAACCTATACTGTTATTGCTTTGGGATAGTTGTTGTTGTTTGTTTTTGTCTCTTTTGATTTTGTTTTTCTTTTCTGTATCTTTTCTGTGTCTGTTTTAAATAAATTAAAATATAAATAAATAAATAAATTACCCAGTCTGTGGTATTCAGCTATAGGAACCCCAAACAAACTAAGACATCTGTTCACAAAAGAAAGAGTTCCAGAGGTCCTTCCCAGAGTTGGCACTTACTGTCCATGTTTAAAGACATCAGAAATATCATATGGAGTCAGACATTGACCTCACAGAGGACAAAGTTCCATGACTGACTAAGGGTTGCAACCAGTCCTTAGGTATCCTTAACTTCCTTTACTTAAAATTCACAAATAAAAATTGTGTTTATTTATTTATTGTATATAGCATGATGTTTTGAAATATGTGTACACTGCAGAATAGTTTGGTTGAGCTAATTAACGTAAGCATTATCTTACAAACTTTTCTGTGATGAGAACAAATCTCTCAGCAATTTTCAAAATGAAATCCATTGGAGCCTGACATGGTGGTGCACGCCTTTAATTCCAGCACTCGGGATGTTGAGGTAGGAGGAGTGTTGTGAGTTCAAGGCCGGCTTGGGGTACAATGTGAGCACAAGGCCAGCCTGAGCTACATAGTGCAACCCTGTCTCGAAAAACTAGGGCCAGGAGTTTGACTTAGTGGCTTAAGTGCCTGTTTGGCAGGCACGAGGTTGTGAGTTTGATCCCCAGTGCCACAAAAAAATAAAACAAAATAAAATAAAATAAAATTCATTGGTAGTAACTATAATCACTATGTTGTACAATAGATCTCTTGAGCTTATTTCTCCTACCTATCTAAAATTTTGCATCTTTTAACCAAATCTCCCCAACCTCCACTTTCACCCCAGGCTCTAATAACTACAACTCTATTTTCTACTTCTATAAATTCAACTTTTTTGAATCTCATATATGAAACCAAATAGTATTTGTGCCTTTCTGCATCTGTCTTTTTTCACTTAACATAATGTCCTGCAGTTCATCCATGTTGTCACAAATGACAACTTCCTACTTTTTTAAAAGTCTGAATAGTATTCAGCTGTGTGTGTGTGTAAGTCACATTTTCTTCATGCACTCATTGATGGGCCCTGAAACTTACTCCATATCTTGACTATTGTGAATCATCTGCAATAAACATGGAAACGCAGGTATTTCTTTGACAGGTCAATTTCATTTCCTTTGCATATACATAAAGTAGTGGGTGGCTGGATCAGATGATATCCTAACTCCCTTTTAATTTTCTGTTAAAAACAGCTTTCCTCGAATCCTCATAAACCTGTTATGTTTTCAGCCTGCATCACTGAGAAGAACAAGAAATTCTACTATATCACACTGGCTTCTTGATGCATCAAGTGTGACTTTACCCTAAAGACCAAGAAGGCATAAGGGACCAAGTTCATAGCAAAGTACAGAACTGCCTCTGGTTGGAGCAACATTGCTGGAAAACAAGAGTGGACAGCTTTGCAACAGTCAGTGTCCATCTCCCAGAGTAGTGTACTCACCGAGATCTTGGTAAAAATGTAGAGCAACAGGGACAGAACAGAAAGGTAGATCTGGATCCGCTGGCCTCCAAACCTCTTCCGCAGATACTCTGGCATCGTCACCACCTGTATGGGATGCAAAGGAGGTCACCACCAGCCAGACTAACAGGACCCAGAACAGGCAGAAAAATTGGATATATCCTGGTGTCAGAGCCACAGAAGTGTGGTTAAGGATTCATAACCTTTATTGACCTGGGAAGTCACAAATAACCCACATGATCTCTGGTCTTCAGTCACCAGTTCGTTCTGATTGCACATGCCCTAGCACTATAGGAGTAGCTAAATGTTACCCCAAGACATAGAAGGTGCCCAGTAAACACTTGTTTTTGAAAGTACACATGAGTGGACATAACTAAAGAGGTAGATTCTTGCCCTAGAGGAGGAAAAGACAGATGGGTAGATGATGGATAGATAGACAGATAGATGATAGATAGATAGATAGATAGATAGATAGATAGATAGATAGATATTATAGAGATAGAATCCTATACAAAGCACCTACTGTAAACAAGACATCATGACTATGGTGACAGCTTTCCAAGGTGCCAAACAAGTTGGCCAGACTACATGTGACTTTCACCATGCTCTGCACAGGCAGTGCCAAGGATTGTAGTTGCAGGCCTGCCTAAACATTGTCCCAGTTTCTTTCTGCAAATTTAAAGCATACTTTCTGTCTTGCTCCCTCCAACCTGAGCCTATTGTCCTTAGGGACCAGATAGGTGTCACCAGTAAGCTGTGAGCCTCCATAAGATGTAGAGCCTGCCCTGTGTTTCTCTCATACTGCTTTTAGCCCCCAACATATACATCTACACACAGGAGATGCTCATTATGTCTCACTGAACAAGTGATAGTAAAGTTGCCCTATGTGAAACCTCAGGGAGATAAGAGAGCAATTGATAGCTGAGTACCAGGTACATGCTCAGCAAACAAGAGCTGCTGAAGTATGTTAATGAAGGAGAAATATAGCTCTTTTCCTCCAGCCTGTATGGGCAGGGGCTGGACATCCAGAGCAAGTTTACAGGAGTACATGCAAGGACACACCCAAAGTGAGAGGATAAGATGCTTCTGAGGAATCTGAATAGTGTGGAATTTCTTAGGGGATCTTCTCAGAGGGATGAGTCATGAGTCTGGACTGATAAAACCCAGGGAGCTATTTAATTCTGCTGTGTGCAGTCAGAAACTATTTTACAACATGGGAGCGAAAGTCAACTCACAGGTCCCTGCCCTTTATCCCATAAAGTGTCCTCTAACTTCCAGAATGATCAAACTCACGTGTATATTGCTAGGGAGAAACAGAACAACAGCACAGATACTTACCCCAGCCTTAATGTAAATAGGGACAAACAACCAGCCCAGTACGACCACAAAAACCAGGGCCTGAAACCAAAACAAGAGGTAGATTTAAATCAGGAAAAATCTTAGCCCAGAAAAATCACCCTATACTTTTTTGTAGTAGTTGTTGTTGCTCTATTGTTCACAGTTACCTTGGTGGGAATTAAAGGCTAAATGAGGTTTTTATGGCTAAATGGCTCACAGAAACAGAAAATGGGCAACAGTGGAGGGGAGGCCATGAGGCTGGCTGCCCACTAACATCACAACCCTGGGCTCCCACCCAAAACAATGAGTTTTCCTTTGCATCTTCCCTAATTTACAAGGAGTACAGCCCAAGATATAGCTCAGCAGTGCAGTGCCTGCCTGGTACACACAAGGCCCCGAGTTTGATTCCTGGTACCAAAAAAGAAAAAGAGAAAGACGAAAAACAAAAAGCCCCTAAAATAAAGAGTAAAGTACCATTTTGAGAATAATAGTAATAATAACATAGTAGAAGAGTACTAGAGTTTTGCCTTTTTAACAGCAAGGGGAAAAGAAAAGAAATACTAGTACTGTATCAGTGGATTTGTTGTGCTCCTGTGGTGGAAGGAAAGCAGGACTGGAGTCCCTAAAGCCGCACTCTTCCATCTGCACCCCAGGCTATCTCCGAGGGGCTGATATCTCAAGCTACTCTGAACATAAACTGAACTGGCTGACTGCTAAGGCTCTACTATGTTTGGGGTATGATTTAATGCATCCCCTAGAGGTTTATGTGCTGGAGGCTTAGTCTTTAGAGTAGTGGGAGACAGCGAGACCTTTAAGAGGTGGGGAGTAGTAGGAAGTCCGTGGGTCCTTGAGGCTCTGCTCACGGAAGGGAATTAAGGTAGTTCAGTGAAACCCTGCGTCACTCTGAATCAAAGTTGTTACAAAATCCTGAGCCTTGGAGGGAGGGGGAAAAAACATGAGATTAAAAGGAGAATGAAATACTGAGTACATGCCCCGAGTCCCTGCGAGCACTTGTAATCCCAGTACTCAGGAAGATGAAGCCTGGGCTACATTGTGAGTTCAAGGCCAGCCTGAACTATGTAATGAAACTCTGTTTCAAAACAACAGACAAACAAAAAAAGAATTACGATGTGTTAAGTACATACGCACATTTTCCATGATGAATGTGATCACTATGTACAACAAATATATACCAATTTTTTTGTCAGTACCAGGGATCAAACTCACAACCTTGCACCTGCTAAGCAGGCACTTAAACCACTGAGCCAAACTCCCAGCCCTAGTTTTTTTGTGGCAGGGTCCCACTATGTAGTTCAGGCCAGCCTTGTTCACGTTGTAGCACAAGCCGGCCTTGAACTCACAATGCTCTACCTACTTCATCCTCCCAAGTGCTGGGATTAAAGGCATGCGCCACCATGCCCAGCTAAATTTTTTAAAAAATTTTTAAAGCCTGAGCCTGGCCCCATCCATTCTTTTTGGTTTTTCTGGGCAATGTGATATCTTTCTTTCACACGTGCTCCGGCCGTTGCTGTCTGCCAGGAGGTGATACAGTCAAGAGAGATTCACAATAGCCCTCAACATGCTATTTGGACTTTCAGCCTCCAAAACTATGAGCTAAATGCCCTATTTTCTTTATAAAGTTAGCCTGCCTTAGATATATCATTATAGCAATGAAAAACAACTTAGTAGAAGTTTTTCTATCACTAAGACACAGTAGTACTTTATGTTACTCACGTTCCATTCAAAGCCTCCAGTAGCAATGCCCGCAGCTGCTCCTGTCCCAGCTAACCCCACAAAATGACCACTTCCAATGTTACTGGCAAAGAGAGAGGCTCCGATCTGGAAACACAAAAATAAAATCAGGTGATGTCTCTCTACTTGACCAGGACACCTAGGATGTCCCAAAGCCCAGAAGAGACACATTAGCCAAAATAAAGACAGAAAGTGGAGAGGCCAGCTGGGAACTTGACTGGTCCTTTTCAGGACCAGTAGGCAAGACAAATATGGGAAGATTGAAAATAATGAAAATGAAAAGGAGAGGATTACAGAAGGAGCAGTGGAATATGTCCCTAAATCAGATCATTTGTGGTGACAGCCGGTGTCACAAAGAAGATTATACCTCACTATTCTCTTGCTTAGTGGCTAATCTATAATGGTAGGCAAGGCAAAAGTAGGCTGATTTGGCACTAGAATTTTTTTATCTCTAGTTCGGTGTCATTTTCAGTAAAACAGTAGCATTTATTTTTTTTTACAAAGGACCTCGAGATTGTATAGAAACATGCACAAAACACTGCTTTTTCAAGGATATACATATGTCTAAATCTATATATTAAAAGATAGAGTGGAAGGACATAGATAAAATAACCAAGAGTAGAAGCCCAGAAGGGGAAAGGAGAATGGGACTATGAGTGGGAGTGAAAGAAAAAAGTATCCAATGAAACAAGAGAGGAAACTTGCATTGGCCAATTGTATACTGTGCCACCAACTCAACTACATCTGAGGTTCAAAAGAACTCCATAGAGTTCTAGAGTCAGCATATATGCAGGAGGAGAAACTACAACCGCATTTGATAAGTGGAAAACAAGAACAGTCTTCAAATTCCAATGTGATTGTGCCCTCAATAAATCTATAGTTGACAGAAAATATTATAAATCAAAGATGCATTAATATCCCTAACATACTGACCATCACAGCTTAGCCCACCTGCCTTAAAAGTGCTCAGAACACCTCCATTAACCTACAGCTGGGAAAAATTATCTAACACAAAACTTATTTTATAGTAAAGTATTAAGTATCTCATATAATTTATTGAATACCATTATAAAGTCAAATTACTGTTAAGTCAAATTATACTGGCCTGGGGATGTGGCTCAGTGGTAGAGCTCTTGCCTTGCATGCATAAGGTCCCAGGTTCAATCCCCAGAACCACACACCAAAAAAAAAAAAAAAAAAAAAAAAGGGAAAAAATTAAATTGTACTAGGTTGGAGTCATCTGTATAATTATTTTATTTTTTATTTTTTGCTAAACAGATGTTATGAGACCTGTACTTATCTTACTAGTGTTCCTAGGTTGTCCAAATCTGGAAGAAAATACATATTTACTCCAAGAAATTTTCCTAATATATCAGCCCCTCCCAAATGTAAGGCACCTGGGGCTTAATATCAAATGCCAAGTCAAAGCAGAGGGAGATCCCTGAATGTCCAACCAAAAAGGGTTCTAGGAAAGATGAAAAGGAGACAGTTGTATAAGTTCGTTCATTCATTCATTCACAGAAGTACAATTAATTTAGTACTGTATCTACTGAAAGTGTCAAATAGTCTTCTAGACATGGGAGAGATTCTGTTGTGAAAATTTCTACTTACAGGAAGCTTATCTTGAAGTGCAGTAAATACAAATAAACAACCACAAAAATAAAGATCAGAGAGCTATAAGGGCTGTGAAGAGACTAAAGCACAGAGGTTATGACACTGATTAGACTAAAGACTCAGAGGAAGTCCCTTTAAATTGAGATCTAAATGATACAAGTCACCCATGACTGTCAGAGCAAAAATATTCTGACAAGCAAAGATCCCGCTCCCACAAGTGGGAAAAGCATCCATGGTTGAGAATCAGAAAGACCAAGGTAGCTGGAGTACAGTGGGCAAGGAAGAGGACAGAGTGAGATGAGCCTGAAAAGTCAGCAGAAGCTGCGTCAGGGAGATGGAAGAAGCTAGGATAGGAAGAGTACATTTTATTCTAAGTGTGATGGGAAGCCACTAAAGGTTTTAAGCAGAGCAGGAACAGGATCTAATTTGCTGTTAACTGTTGCTCTAAATTGTGTAGAAAGTGAAATGTTGGGACAGAGAAGAAAACAGAAACCAAGTGGGTGCTATCTCCACATCTAGGTAAGACAGGACAGTGGCTTGGTTTAGGGTGGTAGTAGGTGTGATGAAGACAAGCTTAGAAATGGGAGGTAAGTTTTATAAACAAGACTGACAAGGTTTCTTGATGGATTTCACGAGGGAAATAAGCCAAAGGGTGATCAAGAATAACTTAGATTTGGGACTTGAGTGGATGCCATTCATTAAGCAGAGGCAACTAGGAAAAATCAGGTTGTTTACAGACCTACGTCTTTCTGCTCAATGCTTGATAGAGCTAATAGTCCACTTTTAGTCAAAATTTCCCTCAATATGTCCCTAAAATTGTCTAAATCTGGAACTAAATACTTATTTCCTAAAATACAGATTATTCAAAAAACTGTCCTGACCCTACCAGCCCACCTATCCTAAGCCATTATCTTTTTATTTATCACCTCTCATTTGATAAATTATTAAGCCTAATGCTGTACTGTTAAGGACATAATTACCAGAAATGATTAACTGAGTTAGATTAATCTTAAACTTAATAAATTCTCTCCAATAGCCCTTTCCCAAAGGGGGACACTGCATTTTAAAACATGTCAGGCAATACTGAGGTCCTCCCCTCATCCCCTGAGAAGGGCATAGGATGGGGCCAGCAAAGCTTTGAGGATACTAGATTCATTTGTCAGGGGCAGCACCTTGGCCTCATTTTAGACTTCTTCCCTTTACCCCCTTACCTGCATTCAGTCATTTACCAAAACCCTGACTCTGTTGTCATAGTACCATTGGCATCTAGCACTTTCTATATCGCTCTTGGCTGCCCATTATTATATCTCAACAGAACCATGCAACATTCTTTTACATGATCTCAAGTTTCTTTCTCTGATCAGTCATCCCCACACAATTACTCACATAGCCCCGTTACCTTCCCAAAGTGCAACTCTACAACTTTAATCATGTCATTACCCCATTCAGAGAATCTTCCTGAATTCCCTCTCCCTCCTGGACCTGCTAAGCAATTTTTCCTGACAATTCAAGGCTTAAAGACATAGTTCTAGAAAATCAACAACATTTCAGGGCAAAGCTCCCACCAGTGCAAAGACAGCATAAGCTGAAAAATTCCAACTGGAATGCTTTCCTGACCCCTTATCCTCTGGATGCTCATAATATCTGTGAAGCTCTCATCTTCTCTCATGACAGAGCTTTGCTGGAGTCAAACATGATGAATCAGTAATGACTGGCACTCAGATAACCCTAACCAAAATCCCTTCCTCTCCTGCCCTCCAAAGACAATTCACCCTTAAAGACAACTCACAAAAGTTACCTTGTTGCTCTCTGCTCCCCTCAGCTCCGTCCCTGTCTCCTTTTGGACCTCAGACTCAAACAGACTGTTCCAGAAATAACTTTCCCAAAGCAAGTAGCCTGCCCTTCTCGACTTCCCATATGGTTTTAATATCATCTACCAGTAGCTTCAAATCTTGTTTTAAAACTACCACTTATCCATGATTTTTGGCAATAGTAATGACCTAGGCCAAACCATCTAATTCTCATCACTAACAGAGATCCGACTCTAAATTATTTGATCTATTTAACAAGAATAGCTCTTTTTATTGCAATTTAGATGTCAGATGAGATCAGTTTTGTTTGCCTTAGTACAGTGGCATAACCACTTTTTTTTTCAATCACTCCAGGCTTTGGCATAAATTAAATGGCTTTCTGTTATACATTTTTAAGGGAAAATTGCTTAAACAACAAAAGAAAACATCTAGCTGAATATTTTCTCCCTACCAACTATTAATGTTAGAAGTCAGAAGAGAGTGGGGGCTTCATCTGACTTTTGAG
The DNA here is from genome assembly GCA_004363535.1 of Dasyprocta punctata. Taxonomy (NCBI): domain Eukaryota; kingdom Metazoa; phylum Chordata; class Mammalia; order Rodentia; family Dasyproctidae; genus Dasyprocta; species Dasyprocta punctata. The sequence continues at coordinate 17,449 of RJWM01014450.1, forward strand.
CCAAGGGCAGACATCATTCTATTTAATGAGTGCTTCTCCAGTGCTGAGCTCAGCCCTAGAAATGAGCTCTCAGAACCAGTGATCCTCACAGAGTATTCTGTGAACCAGGAACATCAGCTTCACCTAGGGCTTTATGAAAAATGCAAAACTTCTGTTACCACTCAGACCCACTGAATCAGAGTAATGAGCTATCCAGGTGATTTTTATGCACAATAAAGTTTGAGAAGCCTGTCCTATACAGTACTGAAAATCACTGCTTAAGCCATTTCCTCCTTAACCTTGTTTTGACCTCTCTTTGGAAACAGAAGTACAATATCTAATTATATATACAATTAGAATGATAAAATCTAGAGGACAAAAAGTTTGGGATGTGTTATGGTTTGTATCTAGATTTCCTCCCAAAGCCTCATAGTTTTATTGGTTTTTTTGTTTGTTCATTTATTTGTTTTTGTTTTGTTTTGATTTGGTTTTTGGAGGTGGCTGAATCTAGGGTATGTAATTGATTCATAGTGCAGTGCTAGGATGGTGGGATTATGGGTGCTGGGATTAAGTGTGGATGATTGCTGGATCAATCCACTGATTGGCTGGTACTTTCCTAATCCCAGTAGACTGGATATTATATAAAGGACAAGAAGAGTCTTATCTCTCTATTCTCTCTCGTTGCTTTTGGTGTCTTCCATCACCGTGAACTGTTGCTCCTCTGCCATGTGCCACCCTGCCTTGAAGTCAGCCAATTATGGACAGAAACCTCTACAAACTGTGAGCTAAATTAACCTTCCCTCCTGTTAACTTTGGATGTCAGGTAATTGTCTCAACAGTGAGAAAAGTAACTAAGATAGAGTGAAAGAGGCTCTCTCCAAAATCTACTGCTTTATCTTCAGAGTTTTAAAGGTCTATTATCCTTCCCAATAGGAGACCTTATCACTTCAGTCTTATGTAACATGTACATATGGACTTAAGCAAGCTTTGATCATCTCACCTCTGAAACTCTGGAAATAGCAGGCCCAGTCAATTAAAAATTTGTAAGATATTCTCAAGTCTCAATAAAGTTATTGAGACATCTCAAATGGAAATACACTGAAGTCACTCTCCCACTTTTTGGGAGATCCTTCTACCAACAGATTTAACTCCTCAAGAGATGGATTATAAGAGTTGCTAGACAGTGATCCCAACCACCAAAGACAACAGAGATAATTGAACTGAGAATTCATCTGCCCTTCTGCCAGGCTTGAGATTCCTAAGAGAAATTACAGGCACCAAAGACTTTTTGCAATCCTGTCAGCCCTACTTTCTCCAACCTCAGAAGCCCTTTCATGTCCTATCATGTTCTCTAATGCTGGAGAAATCATACTACACAATCTATTTGTCATAGTACTCACTAGCCACCATTAAATATGCGGTAGCCATCTTGGCTATCAAATTGACTGTCATGATATCACAGTGCTTATCTTCAAATAATACTTATTTTTACCAACTAATGGCCCCAAAGTGTAAGAGTAATGATGCTGGCAATTCTAATGTACCAAGGAGAAACCATGAAGTGCTTCCTTTAAGTGAAGACGTAAAAGTTCTTAAATCAATAAGGAAACAAAATAGGGGTAATCTGAAAATACTAATGTCTACAATTATAACAAATCTTCTATCTGTAGAACTACAAGTAAGGAAAACAATCATATTGGTTTGCTGGCACATCTCAAACTGCAAAAGTTATAGTCACAGACCTTGATAATTGTATAAGATGAAAAAGACCATCCTGTGTGGTAACTCATGCCTATAATCTTAGAACTTGCAATGGTGAGGCAGGAAGATCATGAGTCTGAGACCTGTCTGGGATATAAAATGAGTTTGACATAGTAGACACCGTCTCAAAAGGGAAAAAAAAAAAAACAAGAGCAGGGAAAGAAGAGGAAGAAGAAAAAGGCATTAAACTTGTGTCTGTACAGGAAAAAAACAGTATGTGTAGGGTTTGATACTATCTGTGGTTTTAATCACCTGATGGGGGTCTTGGAACTCCCAGTAATGGAGTCTGTGAAATATCGCTAAGAGATTTCAGTCTGGCAATATATTAAGTTCACCACTGGTAAAAACAAGACCTCAAGGAAAGTCTGACCTTACAGGTTCTGTTTCATAAAATAAGAACAACTTTATCATTGATAATACTTTGTTTTAGCAAGTAAATATTTCTCTTTTATTTTTATATATTTTTAATTCAAAATTAAAAATTCATCTTCTTCCACTATATGGTCCTATTCTCTGGACTCTGTCTTAATCAAATTATCAGCTATGCCAACAAAGATTTATATAAGGATTTCATTAATGTGTTCATTGTCATACTACTTACAATGGAAACTACTTATATGGAAAACTTATATGGAAGATTTATATAAGGATTTCATTAATGTGCTCATTGTCATACTACTTATAATGGAAACTACTTATATGGAAAACTACTTATATGGAAAACATAAGTGTCCAACAATAGGAAAACAAAAGGATAAATTAAGGTACATATTTATGATGGAATATTATACAACTGTTAAAATTATTATTAAAATGATAGCTTTGGAGAATTTTTTATGACATGATAAAATGTGAAATAAAAAATAACATATAAATCTACATACCATACAATCCCCCAAAATGTTTAAACACATGCATATAAAAAATAAATGCATGCATAAGTGTGTTCTGTGCTTATGCACAAACAGGTGGAAATATACCCAAATTTAACGAAGTTTACCTTTGGAAAAGAAAACATTGATTGCACTTATTTTAATTTTTTATACTTTTTCAACTTTTTTACCATGAGTTTGTATAGTTTTACAAACAGGAAATAATGCTCTAAAATCTTTAACTATAAAGGACAAGAATTGCTGAGCTCTGACTCCTTGGCAGAGCTTAAGGACTAGAAACAAAGTAGGCAGGTAAATTTTATATTTGTTCTGGAAGTGTAGAGAGACATTAAAATGCTGATGAATGCTACTAGAATTATGTTTTGTGGTACCTGGTATATAGCTCAGCAACACAATGCCTGCCTGGCAAGCACAAGTTCCTGAGTTCGATTACCAGTACAAAAAAAAAATTATATTTTATGTAACAGAAAATAGAAAATGGATTTCTTAACCCAGCTCATCTGATGAAGCTGGTATTACCTTGGAAATTATTAGAGTTGACCTTGTTTTTTTCAAATGGAAACAATATTATAGCCCAGAAGAAGAAAGTGATTCAAATTTACTTTTATTTTTCAGTATTTTTTTTTTAATTTTTAGGTAGGATGTCCCTAAGTAGCTAAATTGCCCAGGCTGTGCTCAAATTTGCAATCTTCCAGCCTCAGCATCCCAGAGTACTAGAATCACAGCCATGTATCACCATGTCTGATTCCTATAAAGTAATTTTATTTTTATTTTCATACTCCATAGAAAGTAAGACAGGCTATGCACACACAGAACTACTAACTCACAGACCAAGAATTTCAAAAAAAAAATCATAGAAAAGGTCACAAATATATAGTCCTAGTTTCACAATCAGAGCCAGTCAATGGATTTGAAAAAAGTATACTATTTCAAAATAACTAGTAACAAGGGTTTTTTAAATAGATAGCAAAAAATGATAAATATTTAAGGTGATAGATATTCTAATTACCCTGAACTAATAGCCATACATTGTATACATATATTTAAATATTAACAGTACTCCATGTGTACAATTATTCCATGTCAATTAGTGTATCAGGTGATACGCTATGTACCCCCAAGTCCTCACATACTTTTGATGGGGCTAAGTCTGGCGCTTGCTTGTGTTCCGTTTGCTGTACCCGCCCGGGGGTGGAGCCGACATACAGTGTAAGGGAAGGCGGGGCTTCCGCTTCTGCCTCTCTCTCTCTCTCTCTCTCTCTCTCTCTCTCTCTCTCTCTCTCTCTCGCCAGCGTGGCTTGCGGCTTGCAGCTTGCAGCCGCCTTGAACAGCAGGCCCGTCATGCCACGTTATCTTGGAGCCAACTTAAGTATGGACTGAAACTCCCGAGAAACTGTAAGAATAAACCTTTCCTTCCCTAATTTTGGGTGTCAGGTATTTCGTCTCGGCAATGAGCAAAAAAGTAGCTAAGACAATTAGAAATAGCAAAAGATTTTTTGAAGTACTCTATGTAAATGATAATGCTTCAGAACAAAATTAATGACATAGACCCCTCTATGTAAAATGATAATGCCTGAAAGCAAAATTAAATGTCATAGACCCCTCTTTTTCCTACTCCTTCTAAGTACATTGGGAGCCTTCTGACCTGGTTCTAATCTTGGCTCTGCCATATCAAACTTGAACCAGTCACTTTACTCCTTTAAGCTTCGGTTTCCTCAGTTAAAAGCTGGGGATAAGAATCCCTTAGCCTTCCCCAGAAGAGTGTCAACACGCATAAATGAGGTGACAAAGGTAAGAAACCTTCAGGGAAGTTTTGCTTTGCAAAGACAAGAATATTCTGAAGGATATTGACAATGTTTTTATACAGCCTATGTTTTTATTGAGGGCTTCCTGCAAGAGACAAAGCTGTCATTTTCTCTTCAAGGAAGCATAACAGCTCAAAAGGAAAATGCACTCAGCTAGATTTCCTTGTTAATGGGCCATATAATACCCAGAATGTCCACAACTCTGAAGACAACCCTCTGCTCCCTGCTCCTGTCCTTCTCTTTAAGGGACATCAGGTATTGCCGAGGCTTTCCTTCCATCTCCTCTCTGGGCTGTGCTGGACCTCTCCATTGGAATATTCTCCCAACGGTGATTCTCAAATTTTAGCATACATCAGAATATAAGATACCCAGTTAAATCTGCATTTCAGATAGGTAATGAATAGTTTGTTAATGCAAGTATGTCCCATGCAATATTTGGGATGTGCTTACTACAAGTGTATTCTTTGTCTGAAATTTGAATTTAACAGAACACCCTTTGTTTTTATTTGCTAAGTCTGACAGCCTTCATCAAAACCACTTGGAAGGGTTATTAAAACCAATTTCTGCATCCCATCTTTCTCTAATTCAGTGGGTCTAAGTTAGGGATATACAAAATTGTATTTCTAACAAAGGTCTCAGGTTTGCTGATATTGCTGTTCTGATCACCTCACTTTGAGAGTCTCATTCATGGAGCATAAGAAAGGGCAAGAGGATCACTAATTTTTACACTGACTTCCAGCATTAGACCATGTCCTTTATTCATATTATCTTATTTAATGCTGGAGAAAATTCTGTAAAATTGATATTATTGTCATCTTTATTTTACAGGTGAGATTAAGGAACAGAGGGACTGACCCAAGGTCCCACAGTCAAAAGTTACTGAAGTACAGAGGAAATAAGAAGAGTCCCCAGCAACAGAGTGACTTCTTTCTTTTCTGCAGCTACTCTCTTCTAAATTTCCCTAAAGAGGCACAGCGAGGAGAGATGCTCCCATCCACTCATCTCACTGTAAACGACCTGTGCTCATCTGTATCATGATTTATTTCAGGTTCCTTCCTTGACCTCTCAGGAACTTTAATCTTGATCAACATCTCTTTCCCCTTAGCAAGGGGTATTTTCAACAGGTAATGCTCATTTTTATGTTTTTATTAGTACATGTTTGCAACATGTAATGAACATATACTGCATCATGGGGAGTTAGTATATAAGTGTACATACATAATCTCATCTGCATCGTTTTATACTTCTCTTTTCCCTCCCCTTTCTCCCTTTCCCCTGCATCCCTAGGTCCACTTCTCTTCTGAGAAAGGTCTACCTGCTTGTTTGCTGTCATCAATGTTTTATTTTGCTCTTTAAATTATTTGTATTTCAGGTTTCTCGTAGAAGAGAAACTGTATGATATTTGACCTTCTTCAACAGGGGACGTTTGGAAAGGCTTATCCTTTGGCCCTTGCCATCTCTCAGGGATTACACTTCCTGGATTGGGACCGAAATAAAGTGAGACTGTTTTTTTCAGGATATTTTATTTCTGAAGCTCTGGTAAATATTTAGACACAAGCTTTGCTCCACGGTCTATCATAATCTTTGTTTACTCTAGATCACCTCATGTCTCCACAGACCATGATTATCTTTGACATTACCTGTATGCACATACCTCCCTACCCAAAATACCAAAGAAACAGGAAATCAGGAAATCACTCCCAAAGCTGGTGTTTTCCCACCAGTTTTGGCACAAAATGCAGGTAAGGTCTTTCTGGTGGCATTCAGAGGTCAAGGAAGCTGGGAAACAAGCCATCCACCAAACTAGATGGCCCCATCTTTGAAATCATCAAAAACTCAATGTCATTCACTCAAATGGCCTGATCTAAATGTACTGTATTTCCCTCACATTAATCCCCTTTAAATTCTATAAATACTCCAAGCTCCTTATACTTCAGTTCCTTTATATTGCAGGTGCTTGTTTGTTTGTTTGTTTGGGTTGCTCGTTTCCCAATCTTCACATGCCTAGTTCTTTTTTTTTTCTATTTTTTAATTCACATTTAATGATTGTACCTATGTATGAGGGATAATGTGATATTTCAAAATGTGTACACAATATACCTTCACAACAAGGTAGCTGACATATCCATTACCTCTAAAATTTCTCATTTCTGGCTGGCTCCTTCTGATAATTCAGGCCTTAGCCTAAATTCCCAGTCCTCAGAAAAGTCCTCCCAGACCTTCCTACATAAATTAAGGAAAGGCCTTCTCCTTCCCACTCACCTACTCTGGACTCAAATGTATTTCCTTCTGGGACATTTAATCATTATTCACACTTTGGCATGTATTTTATAAAAACATGAGTGACATTCATATATACAAGTTCACAAAAAATTATACACACACTTCAGGAAAAGAAAAATAGTATGATGTTTTTTCCACAGATGGTGTTACTCTTGTTTGGGTGACCCTAGAGGATGCCTGCCATACATCATCTGAAACCTACTACACTGTCAGTCTTTAGAAAAGAAACTGAGAATGCCTATGTAGCAATATCTCAGTGGACCAAGGTTACCCAAGCAGCAGTTCACCACACTAATAAATGTTGGGAAGTTAATGGCCACCACTTTGAGCAACTCTTGTAATTGTAGAAGCCAAAGGCAGCTTGTATTAATCTTATGATGTTTCTGTAAATTTAGTAGTAAAATATTCATACAAGTTTTTCTTTTCCTGAAGTGTATATACATTTTTTGGCAGACTCTGTATATGGATATATACAAGCACCTACCAGAATCTGACATATAATAGGTAATCAGCGTGTAGTTGTACAGATGAATGGATAAAGAAAATTTGGTATTTATACACGATGTGGTATGCTGCAAAGTGATTCAACTGCAGCTCTATGCATCTTTCTGGGTAAACTTTATATTAGGGAAGTGATTTAGAGTTTGAGTTCAGAGCATGGACTCTGGAGCCAAGGTGCTTTGATTTGAACCCCAGCTCCATGCATTGCTACCTGTGTGTCTTACCTAAATTATCTTCTCTCTGCCTCAGTTTTCTCAATTGCAAGATAGAGATCCTTACACCTAACTTGTAGGATTGTTTTGCCAATTATAGTACTACTCTGTTATAAAGAAGGATAAATTTGAGTCATTTGTAGGAAAATGGATCCACCTTGAGACCACAATGTTAAGTAAGTGAAGTAAATCTGACACATAAACTTAAATATTGCATGGTTTCTGTTATACAAGAAACCTAAAGTATGAATAAAGAGCAAAATAAAGGTAGATAATAGGAAACAAGAAGATAGATCTTGTGCAAATAGAAAAGGAACCAAAAGATAGAAGAAAGATGATGATGATGATGACGTCGATGACAGCCAACTCTGAGGTAGCACTAACTTCATGCTTCTCTGAGATATTATATGTACTAACTAATTGGCAAAACAATTCTACAAGTGTAATGATCTCTATCATGCAATTGAGAAAACTGAGGCAGAGAGAAGATAACTTAGTTAAGACACACAAGTAGGAATGCATGGAGCTGGGGTTCACATCAAAGCACCTTGGCTCCAGAGTCCACGCTCTGAACTCAAACTCTAAATCACTTCCCTAATATAAAGTTTACCCAGAAAGATGCATACAGTTGTAGTTGACTCATTTTGCAGTATGCCACAGGCCAGTGGTAGATAAGGAAAGCCCTGATATATTTCTAATATGGCTGCAAAGACTTCATCTTAATCAATAGTTTTAGCAGTCTTCTTATTTCAACTAAGTAGAATCATTGATTATAATTTACATTCTCCCATTTCTGACTACAGAAGTGTTAATCCTGCGGGGGCAGCAGTTACGGTTTGTGTCTGTATGTCCCCACAAAGCCTCATGCAGTTATGGGGGCAGGCTTCTAGAGTTTGTGATTAATTCATGGTCTAATGCTAGGATTATGGGTGTGAGTGTTACACCCTAGGGTGGTTGGCCTGCATATAAGGAACAGAAAGAGTCTTCTCTTGCACTCTTCACTTCTTGCTCTTGCTGCTTTTGGTACCTGCCACTGCTGTGAACTGTTGTCCCTCTGCCATGTGCCACTCTGCCTTGGTGCCTGCTAATTATGAACTGAAATCTCTACACACTGTGAGATAAATAAACCTTTCCTCCACTAACTGTGAGTGTTGAGTATTTTGTCTCAGCAAGGAGAGAAAGGTAACCAACACAGCAGCCAATAGGAAAAGAGAAGCCAACAGGCTTAGGTACTAATTAAGTAACAAAACCTTTGCTACACACCAGTTGGCTGATGCCTAGAAACAAAGAATGTATGAAATACACTATTCATGAATCAAAGAACCTCCTCAGAGGGATGATGACAAAATGAATGGGAGGATAATGGCTATACAAAGGAAAAATGGAGGGGGACAAGGAAGAGGAGGAGGAGGAACAGAGGAAGAAGTGAAGAAGAGAAGGAGAGGGAAAAGAAGCCAGAAGAAGAGGAAAATAAAATGAAACAAAAAGAAGATGAAAAGGAAAAAGAAAGAGAAGAAAGGAACCACGTTATTCAACAGCAAGGCTGGAACTGGCAAATGAAGAAGAAAAAGAAGAAGAAGAGAAAAAGAAGAAAAGGAGGAGGAAGAGGAACAGGAGGAGGAAGATGAAGAGGAGGAGGATGAGGAGAAGGAGGAGGAGGAGGACAAGGAGGAGGAGGAGGAGGAGGAAGAGGAAGAAGAAGAAATTTTTCACCAAAGAGGATAAAGATAAATACTATGCTTTGTAAATACGTGATTCGAACTGAGGGAAATTAAATGGCCTGAGATAGTAAGAAAGCATTGTGACACCAAACTTTACCAGGAGGTCCAATATGAACTGTAACTGGGCTTTCTACTTAAGGCTAGTCTTTTTCTTTACTCTCGTGAGCCCTAAAAAATAGCAACAAAAAATTTTTCTCTGGGCAAAGGTACAGAAATTTGGAACAAGGCTGGAGAAAACCTTTGATTTAGATCCCACATCCTTCTAATTCAGCTAAGTTCTTAACATTGCCTATACTGTGTGACCACTGAACCAGAGAGCAGAACATAGGTTGAAGTCTCAGGTAACATTACTAAGGGGGACCAGCATGAGGGTCTGCAGATATGTCCTTCTTCTCCCTTCCATTTCCTTAATTCAGCCCATATTTGTCAGCTGTTTACTTGCAGTTCAAAGCCTCAGAATAGGTATTATAATAGATTTTTAAAATACATATGAAAAGTATACGGCTGGCCCTCATCACAGAATAGTGGGATAGATAAGTGTACAGACAGCCTCTTGCAGGTGGAAAGCAATCCAAAAAGGAAGAATGGGCCAAATGCACTTGGAAGTCGAAAAGGCAGGAGCCGCTTCTCCCAGACTTTTGAAGGGCCAACTACTTATCCTTCCTTCTTAACTCTTCCAGGGGCTTTCTCTCTTGGCCTGCTCTCTACCTCTTGAGTGTCCATTTGCCTGGTTCCCTCTTCCTTTCTGACTCATGAACTCCCACCTGTGTCTTAGGCCTATCTGGTTTTTCCAAAACACATGTTGGGCCCTCTGGTGGCATTAAAAGTGGCTGAATTTTGACCTAGTCATTAAGTTCTAGAGACTTAAAGATAAAAATCTGGTATATTTTCCTCAAGAGAGCTTTTAAAAGTTTGAGAATCTGTTGTCTTTCTTCAGGTATATTTTTTATCAGGGTCTCTGGTCAGTCCTAAATAAAAGAATTTCTTGGTTTTCAGATTAATCTTTAGACTACCTCAATTGGCCTCATAAATTTCCATCTCAAAGGACAAAGAGAAAGAGATCTGAATAACGAGAAGAACAAAAGGTGTTCTTGTCTTTGCATGAACTTGAGCAAACCAAGGAGTTAATCATCATCCATATTGTAGGTAACGAGCTAGATTATGGAGAACTCAATCAGATAAGTGATGTGTCAGTCTTTTCAAAAGTTTCCAATTTAAAAAAAAAAGAATGTTAAGAGCTAAAAATGAAAGTTTACTTGTGAACACTATTCTCAGACTGTACATGTGTCCTCAAACATTGTCCTGTTTCTGTAAAAAAAAAAAAAATCTTATAAGAACACAGTCACAGCCATAGATGCTTTTGTGCTACAACAGTACAATTGAGTAATGGTGACACGGATCACATAGCTGCCAAGATGAAAATATTTACTATCTGGTCCTTTACAGGAAAAGCGTGTCAATACTTGCCCTAATGCATTGCTATATACTGCTTTCTGATACTTTTCTAATAAAGGAAGGAAAGAAATTCTGGTTGTTGAGAGACACACAGCCATTACATCTTCAAGGTACTAGTAGGGCCATACCCATTTCCTGTGCTTGTTCCCCTCTCTGTGGTATAGAGCCTTAGAGTTTTAGTCCTGAAAGAGCCTTTGAGATCCCTCATCAGACTGGCTCACATTAAGGTACTCTCTGAGACTCAGGAAGGTTAATGAATTGCCCAATATCATAAAATGGAATAAACCAAGTCCTTTGGCTCTTTATGCACTTCCCTGCCCTTTGGAACGTATATGTCTGAGGAGAAGAGGGTTGTCAAGGGGTTGCTCTGATATACTTGCTGTTTCCATGACGCTGGCCCTGCCAATATACAGGTAAGACCAAATTCTCCTCCAAGATAAAAAGAGTCTTCCTTTGGACTGTGCATCTGGGGCCTCACTTCTCTGAATAATCTGCTGCCTCTAGCAAAGAAGTCAGGAATTCCCCTTCACAGGTCAGCTGCTGAGCTTCCTGGCCTTCCTACTCTCATGTCTCCCACATCTTTTAATCATCACAATACCACACACAAGCAGCTGTTAGTTAAAGGAGCCAAACCACAGTGCCACAGAAAAAGGGAATCCTGAGCTGCCACCCAGTCCACAATTACTTAAGCATGCCTGCATGGTTTCATGTTACTCAGCTAAGTTGGCTTGGCTTGCCTTAAAGTGACTGAGGCTGCTGGGGGCCTCCCTTCCTGGCTCACTAGGTAAGCTGACTCTTGTCATTTCAGCCCTGGAGTCCTTGCCCAGGCCCTCTGATTGTCCCTCACTTCTATCGTCAGGCCAAGGTACGATCTGTTTTCCTCTCTGGAACTCGCTAACTTTTTAAGATCCTTTCCTTTTCCCAGAGCTCCTGGATTTTCACTGTTACTCATCACAAGTATTCTTTACAAATCTACCTAGGAGTACGTAGACTAAACCTTCCCCTGTCCAATTTCTTTTCAGATTTCATGAGCTCTGATTTTTCTTCTACTTTTCTCTTCGGTTACTCCTAAGCCTCTCCTGCCTCAGTTATGTACCCAGGGTCAACATAAGTGCTCCCATCTTGAAATCCCCTTGGACTCTTTTAGGAGCTCTCTGGCTGCCTGCTCCACCTACCGCACAAAGAAACTAGGATAAAGACAAAAACAGAGTGGCAAAGGACTGCTCTGTGAGGTTTCTGTCATAGCAGGTGAAGAGAGATGTTAGCTTTGCAGAGCCCGTAGCCTCTGGGACAGGTTTCTTGAACAAGTACGTGTAAAAACTAATATCCTGGTTATGGACTTATTAACCAGTAACAACTTTAACTGACTTCATATTTCATATGAAAATTTATAAGTGCAGTTTTGATACTGTTTTAAATACTTTTCAATTTTGGAAGGAAAGTACTTAGATGTGTGTTTTCTTACATGCCATATTTTTCTTTAATTCCTTACAAGTATACATTTCTGTAGTGTTCAAAACTATTTTAAATTTTAGAATGAAAATAGCTATGCTTGCTTTTCTTCTAAATTATCAGTTTTTAAATTTTATTAAGTCAGCAGAACCTTGCTCTCAAATAAAATATTAACAGATTTCCTTTGTATAAAATGAAACTTGAGTTGCTAGAAGATAGAGAAGAGATACACAGCCTTTAGAGTATCTTTGCAGATGCCAAGTGTTGAGGTTAACAGAGCATTAGAAACACACATTAGAATATTAACATATTTTATTACATCTAAGACACCAACTTAGCATAAGACATACAATGATGCACAAAGAAAGTAAAAAATACTGCCACTTTACTGATGGCATGCCACTGATTGATTATGATATGCAACCCACTTAAATAAATTAACATGATTTATATGAATATGTATTTATTTATACTACTGTGAATCATCAACTCTAATATACATATGAATCATGTTAATTTATTCATACACTCAATCTGAAATTTTTAAGGGAATCAGCCACAGTGGTTTCAGGTAAATGCTACTTTCCATTTACTGAGCACCAGACATGATAAATGGGGAGGTTCCCTCAACATTCCTGGCCTTCCTTCCATTTCTTAATGTCCTCATTTATTAATCACTGTCCAAGTAGAGTGCTGAACACTATACTTGTATCATCTCACATGATTTTGATACACAATCAGGTATAAAAACCATTTACATAAAACTTTAGAAGGCTTAAATGGAAACTGTGGATGGGGAAAGAGAGTTGAATGTCAGTATCATCAAGGAAGCAGTGACTTCTTCATGAAAGAAAAACAATACCATGTTTGGCTAGGGTAATCCAATCTTGAGACACACGTAAGGAAAATAACACCCATCAGAAACCCCACAAAAACTACTGAATCCTACCTACTTTCATTGTGGTTAATCTCTCTTATCAACCAATCCTTACCCTAAACCCAAACACTGGGACTACCAGGAAGAAAGACACCATTTCTAGTGAAGATGTGATGTATTCCCAGACCCAGTCCAAAACGCAAATCTCCTAAGAATGATTCTGTCCCATACCTCCTCTCTTGCTGACTTCTCCAAAACCCAGAGATTAGATGACAAAATCTCACCTACAATATATCAGCCCTAAAATTTTTATATGAATAAATACAATGTAATCTTGATTGCAATCAACAGTAGGAAAAATAGCTATCTAAAAGTGCAATGGTTTATCTCAAAGGTAGTGTGTTTCTTGTCATGTAATGGTGGGGAAAGGAAGGTGAGCTGGGTGCAAACTAAGGGTGGTAGGCACTATCCACGAATGGCTGTAAAGATCTTGAAATGTGACTATGTGACCACAGCAAGCAATTTTTAATTTTTGCTTGGTTTTTTGAGACAGGATCTTGCTGTATAGTTTAGGCTGGCCTTGAACTCACTATGTAGCCCAGGCTGGCCTCAAACTGTAAGTAATCCTCCTGCCTCTGCCTACTAAGTGCTGGGATTACAGGCATGTGCCACCACACTTAAATATAATTTTTAATTTTACTTAATTAAAATTTAATTGAATAGCCAATGAGGTTGTGGCTACCATATTAGATAATACAGCTCTAAAAGAGCAACCTCAGCCTTATCTTCAACTTTGACATCAGAGATGCCTCTTTCATGCCTGCTTTTAAGAAAGTGTCAAAGTCCAGAGCATGAGAACACAAAAATCCCTGACACAGAACTGAAAGGAGGTAACCAAATGTATATGCTTCTAGCCTATACTTCCTTTTAACTATAGAAGTTACAAAAAGAGATCGCATAAAAGGTTAAGTGCAAAGACCAGCATCTACATAGTGTTCTTGGCCACCTTAAGAATAAATTAGAAGACTTCATGTTTCCACTTTAATGTAGAATCTTAAGAGGTAGAAATAATAGAAACCAAATAGAATGGCAGTTGTCAGAGGCTGGTAGGAAAGGATGTGGGGGACAGATGGGAAGATGTTGGTTAAAGGTTACAAAGTTAGAATGAATGAATTCTGGAGATCTATCATACAGCACAGTGACCCTAGTTAATAATAATGTATTGTATACTTGAAAATTGCTAAAATAGTTGCCGGGTATAGTGACACATGCCTGTGATCACATCACTTGGGAGCCTGAGGCAGAAAGACTACTTGGAGTTTGAGGCCAGCCTAGGCTACGAAGTGAGTTTGAGGTCAGCCTGAGCTACCTGAAGAAACTCTGCCTCAAAAACACAAAAAAGAAAGAAAGAAAGAAAAAGAAAGAAAGAAAGAAACAAAGAAAGAAAGAAAGAAAAGAAAATTGCTAAAATAGTAAACCTTAAATAGTCTTACCATAAAAGATAAAGCAAAAAGAATTAAGATTTATTATATTCCAACTTCCCATGATAAATGCAATCTGATGTATTGTGAACATGTACTAATAAAAATAAAAAATAAATTTTAAAAAGTATGGGAGGTGAAGCCGGGCGTGGTGACACACGCCTTTAATCCCAGCACTTGGAAGGCTGAAGCAGGAGGATCGTTGCGAGTTCAAGACCAGCCTGGGCAACAAAGTGAGTTCAAGGTCAACCTGAACTGCATAGTGAGACCCTGTCTCAAAAACTAGGGCCTGGAATTTAGCTCAGTGGCATAAATGCTTGCCTGGCAGGCGCAAGGTTGTGAGTTCAATCCCCGGTACAAAAAAAAAAAAAGTATGGGAGGTGATTGATATATTAATTTGATTTGATCATCTCACAAAGTATCCATATCAAAACATCATGTTATACATTGTAAATACATACAAGTTTTACTTGTCAGAATTTTTAAATATTGAAATGATTTAAGGTATAACCCAAGCAACTGTTAAAATTCTAGTTACTAAATTTCATCCCTAAATAGTTGATCAAATGCCAACTAAGGATGTGGCATGATTTCCTGTAAGTTCTCTGTGGGCTGTGCATATTATAACAGTGACTGCCTTTATTTCTTCCTCCATTCATCTCACAGCTGACACTCCCTATTCCTTTTATGTATGCTTCATTACCCTTGTATTTGGCCAGCTAATCTTGTGTTTTGGGCCCAAGGAATTACATACTTTGGCCAAATGATTCAACCAATTGCTTCAGTAAGAACAAACCAAATTGTCACTGGACTGAACTGATAAGCCACCCAGTGAGCCTGTGTTGATACAAAGGAAGAAATGTCCTGGTTTCTCTCCCACCCATGCACATGTCCTTTCAGGGGGGTTAGTTCTGCCCATGCACAAGTGTTAGGTAAAACACTTATGTTAGATAAAACACTACTTAAATAAGCAAACTATAAAGTCTATTAAAAGATGAAAAACCTCACACAGAGAAAAACTGAAATCAGAAATTTTTTCAAAAGCTGAGTCTCCATCTTTTCAGTGACTATATATCAAGGATCTCCTATGTATCAGACATTGTGTAAGACTCTGGAGAATGTCGGACAGATAAAATCTCTCTTGCATGAGACTTGAAGTAGGAAAAAAACTAGCAAAAGAGATATTAGTTATTGACTGTCCACCTTATAAGAGGTATCCACTTTTCTTAACCTTCCTAGAAAGTATATATGATCAATCTCATTGTAAAGCTAAAGAAATGGAAGCTCAGAGCCAGGGATGGTGGTGCACACCTGTAATCCCAACACTCGAGAGACTGAGGCAAGGGGATCACTATGAGTTCAAGGCCAGCCTGGGTTACAAACTGAGTTCATGGCTAACCTGAACTGCATAGTGAAACCCTGTCTCAAAAAAAGAACAAAAAAAAAAGAAAAGGAAGCGCAGATTTATCCAAGATTACTTTGATATGTGTATTCTTTTTGTTTCTCCATACTGCCCTCCTATATGATTTGTTTCCTTTCCTTCTTGAAGGATTCCAAATTTTAATTACTTAAAGACTATTCACTTAACACAAAAGATTAAGGTTACCCAGGATACCTGCTGACCATGAGACCCATCATTAAGGATCTAGATGAGAAGAAAGAATTACCACCACCCAAAGTCAAAAACAAAATGAGTTCCTAAAACATATATAAGCAAATAGTATTTCAGAGAAAACTTACCGGCCACCATGCCATACTTCGGCCTGCCAAGAAGAAGCCTCCAACAGTGCCACGATTAGTGGAAAACATGGCCTGAGGAAGAAAGGGTCAACAAATTAATAGAAACTGGGCATGATAGCACACACCTGTAATCCCAGCACTCAGGAAGCTGAGGCAGGGGGATTGTTGTGAGTTAGAGACCATCCTGGGCTACAAAGTGAGCTCAAGGCCAGCTTGAACTGCATAGCAAGACCCTATCTGAAAAAAAAAAACTAATAGAAAACTAAAAGAGTGACCTTGCTAGCTAAAACGATATATCTCCGCACACACTGGGATTTTCTTTTACCTTATCCTTTTTTCTGAAACACTTTTACATTCCTGTTCACCTACAGCCTCAGTGTGCTCATATGAATGAGGCAGGGACCTACATTTGACAGACAAGGAAACTGAGGCTCAGAAAGTTTAAACAACTTGCCCTGGTATTAGCTCTGCAATTAGCTTACCTTATAACTTCAAGCAAGTTGCTCCACCAAGATTTGCTCATTTGTGTGTTAAACAGGGGAAAATGGAACTTTCATGTCTTTCTTACAAGTGTAACCATATACCTAATGAAACAACATACTCTTTAACCATACAATATGGTATGTGAATTATATCTCAATAAAGCTGTTTCCAGGAAAAATGAAAAATGCTATAAAAATGCAAAGCATTCATAATAAATATTACACACACACACACACACATTCAGACTCAGTTCAAATCTTTCCTACCTGAGGGTATAGACAGAAGATTTCTGGAATCACTACTTCACAACATATTGTGACAAGTACAGTAAATATGGGGGAGGGTCCTGTGGACAAAGATGACAAGAAACACTTCACAGAGAAATGAAGGACCAGAAACAAATAAATTCCCAAGGATTAAGGCTCCAACAATCATCTGGAGGCCATTCCAAAGGTCATTCTGAGTCAAAGAAAGTTGATACCCTCCAGGTATGGTTGGACAGACAAGAAAAGTTGGTTTGGGGCCCAGACACAATCATGTTGTAATTGATCTTAATAATGAGCTTAGAGGAAAAATGTGAGAGCAGGATCTAAAATAGGGAGCTAGAGTAGTTCAGAAAGGTATTCAGCATGGACTGAAGGTAAGGAGAGGTGCATGTACACTGGGTCTTTCCCTCTCGAGAATGCTCACCCCCACTTCTCTGCAAGCCCAGGTCCTACATTCGCTAGGAAACTTCCCCTTTGACTCTCCTCTCCAAGAACTCTCTTCCTACTCTGAAAACTTAGAGAATTCCATTTTTTGTTGTTGTTGTTGTTGTTTTGGTTTGCTTTGCTTTGGTTTGGGGATTTCTTTGGGTGTTTTTGTTTTTGTTTTTGTTTTTGTTTTTGTTTTGATACAGGGTGTCCCTATTTAGTTCAGGCTGTACTTGAACTCACTCTGTAGCCCAGGCTGGCCTAGAACTCACTGCAGTCCTTCTGCCTCAGCCTCCCCAGTTCTAGGATTACAGGTGTATACCAGTCAAGAATTACACTTATATCTTGTTCAAAGTCAAGAATTACACTTATATCTTGTTCAAAGTCAAGAATTACACTTATATCTTGTTCAAAGTTCTTCCATATTTTTACTTTGTGTTACTATATTACAAGTGGTTTTCACTTTTTTCCTTTTATTAGTTCCCATTAATTTTACAAAATACTGAGTTTCAATACATGTATGTTTTAATATTGATCCCCTCATTACACTCCCTTCATATTTCAAATTTTTGGTCTCTCATGAGGCTTAGTAAATGTCTTGTGTGTAAAAAGGCATTGTTTCATGATTAAGGGATGCCCAGAGAAAACACCAACATTACAAATCCCATTTGGAAATGCCATTAAATTCACCTGCTCATTCTACAACTAGATAAGAGTGACCCATAATTGTAAACTTCAGGGGGAAAAGAAGTATGGTTACAGTCAAACAACATTGTTATTTTTTATTTAGATCTTTTCTCAATGGAATAACAATGGTATTTTTCAACAGTGTTTAGATAAGAGACAGATTAGTAAACTGGGAACAGAAAGAAAACTCAAATGTGACCTATTGTCTTCTGATATGTAAAATGGAACAGTCACTCAGCACAGCCTACAGGGTATAACCAGACAAAATGGGAAAAGTCCTGGGATGTCAGGCATGGGCTGAGTACCAGGAAGGATATCCCCTCTGTTAGGGATGTCCAGAAATGAGAATGGGTCAGTGGGGAGAGTTTCTTTTGGAAGTATGCAAGTGAAAACAGTTGACAACTTGCCAAAAAGATTTTGTCAAATGATCTAAAGAAGAAATGTGAGCATAGAATGAAGAAGGGTGAAGGCAATAAACATTAGTCTCCATCTTTATGGAAATACATGGTGAAAGAAGGAATTTGGAGTCACATGGACACTGTCACAGCAATGCAGTGGTAGAAAGGCCAGTGGAGAGAGTATTTCCAGAAAGGATCTTGTCTTAGGAAGGTTGGAAGGAAAAATAGGAGAAAGAGTATTGGCTTCGGCATCATAAAATCTAGATTTTAATTGTAGGTCTAGTATTGAATGATTTGTGGTCACCTTCTCTGATCCTCACCTGTAAAATAGGAAGGTTGAGCTCACCAGAGGCCATTCCAGTTCAGACATCAGTTATGCCACTGGTTCAAATGACTGCATAAGATAAGGATCTTAATGATTGCAGAAGATACAGTCATATTTTAAAGAACAAGGGCCTGATTATAGATAGTTTAGGTTTTGTGAGATACATACAGTCTCTGAAACATACTGTTTTATTTTGTTTTGTTCATTTTGTTTTCACAACCCTTTAAAGGTGTAAAAACCATTTCTTGCTTGTGGCCCATACTAAAACATAATGTGATAAAATTTGGTCCATAGACCATAATTTTTAACAATCCCTGGCTTGAAGGGGTTACAGAATAGCTTAATGAATTGTCCCACCAAGAGTAATGTCAAAGATTCAGTTTTAAAGGGTATAAAATCTCCCCAAGAAGCAAACTGAGAGACAGTGAAAGAAAAATGGAAATAAATACCAAAGAACTTATAATTCAAACCTCAAATTTGATTGAATGAGGCAAAGTTGGAAGAATATAAGACAGACCCAAATGATTTTGGAAGAGATGGGGATGGTGACAGAGGGATATTGACTGTGGGTGATTTTCCCAAGTTGAAGAAATCCAGTGGCCCTGGACTCTTCTATTTGTTCAACCCAGAGATCACACAAGAGTCAGAATGCCCATCTCTCAATCAAGCCAGTAGCTAAAAGATGAGTTGACTGGAAGAAATCAGCATGTTAAAGGGTCCAGAGGCATTGACTAATGGGGAAGATTAAATGTAGACGAACACTCACAGGCTTGTTAAGTAGCATTTAACAGGACAAGTGCTTCTGATTCACAGCCATTTCAACAGAGCAAACACCATTTTAAAAAAAAATGTAAACATTCTCAGGACAATAGCAGGGCTAAAGTGAGATTGGTTAAGAAAACCAAGATAATTAGTGATTGTCCAGGAAATTGGACAGAAGAAGAGGGCTAGCAAAATGATGGATTCACATCTCAGATCCAAAACATAAAAAGCAGGGTGAAGTGGGAATGAAGAAGTCAGGTACTGTGGTAGAGTCCCTGGTACTAAGGAAAACCAGAAGTTAAGACACCTGAGTTCCAGGAACAATTCCAGCTATTGCAAAATTTTAAGCAAATCACAATTACATAGGGCTTCAACTTTCTCTGCTGTACAGTGGGGCTTGATACTCCTTTCTGCCTTGCCTTGTAGTTTTTTGTGAAAATGTACTACCCATTGTTTTACCTTTTTTACTTAAAAGGACAAAAATTATTGAGGACCTAGGTCACACCCTAGTGGGAAAATGGTGATAACACATCTGTTTGCTTTTTTTATTACACATAGAGTCCATAAATAGCTTTCAGATTCATCTCTGCAGAACCTCACAATACCCTTGCAGAGTCATAAGAATAGATACAGTTTACCTATTTTATAGTTGGGTAAACAGAAGCTGTGGGAAGTTATCCTACATCATTTGAACCATGTGAAAGTCAATACAAAACAAGTATTTGGGCTCCCAGCTATACATCTTTTTGGTGATGCTGAGAATATTGAGGAAGAGCCAGCAATACTGACTTCGTGTGACATTTGGAGAGTCTTTCTTCCACATCTGGTTTCCACAGCCTCTTCTTTGTTTTTGTTTTTGTTTTGTTTTTGTTTGTTTGTTTGGTTGGTTGGTTGGTTTGGTTTTTTGTTTGTTTGTTTGTTTGTTTGTTTTTTTAATTTACACTTCCCTAAATCCCTGAAAATGCTGAGTATCTATAGAAAGATTCATGCCCATGCAGCTCTTCTCTAAGTAAAAGTGTGGCACAACCACCTGCTCAAATACAGCCTCTTTCTGCCTGTCCCCGAAAAGTAGCTGGAACATTAGCACACTTTTAAAACACCTCTTCTAGTTGGTAGGTGTGCCAGAGTGTGTCATAAATGAATTTTCCAGGTTCCAGGCTTCAGAGAACAAGTTTCTCTGGTTTGGTATGTACCCGGAGTCCCAAGGAGAGACACATATACTTCCTTCTCTCCAAGCCACCCTGTGGTCTTCCTTCTCCTCCTGCTCCACCCAGTTTTCCATCTCTAACTCGCTCCTGCCTCTGGGAAACCCCCCCCCCGGAGCCCAGGACTGGGACACTGGTCAGACACCCACTCCCACCCCTAACCCCACCTGCTGGCAAAAGCTGTGGCTTTCCCACATACAATGTTCTCATCCAAACTCAGATAACTAAAAAGGCAGGACAGCAGTCACCTGCCTGAAGACCCTCGCTGCGGGCTCCAAGCTGCCGCTCTCCCCTCCCTTGTGCTCTCCCCTGTCTGCCATCCTCCTCCTCCCTTTCCTGCTCACAGGCTCCAGGATCCTCGTCGGCCTTCCTGGCAGGCTCCCCAGGCACGCATCTGACGTCTGTTCTTGCTTGCTTGCCCGTAACACTTACACCGTGCCCCTGAACTCCTCTCAAGCGTTTCCAGTCATTTCCTCTCCCCTCCGTAGATCTGCAAGCCCACCGGCCCCCTTGCAGCTCAGCCGGCAATTCTCTGCGTGCCCTTCCTCACCCCATCTGGTGGCCCTCTTCCCTTCACCCACTTCCCAGAGCCTTCACATACCCACAGCCCAACGGCCATCACCACCACGAAGTAAATGACAATGACGGAGATGTCGGCTGCATTGCGGATGCGCTCGTAGGACTCCAGAGGTGTGGAAGGGGTGGTGGCCGGCGAGCTCCAGTTGGTACCGTCCATGGCGATGGCGTTGAGTCCGTCCTGTCCGCGCAGGCCGCTCACTCTTTATGCAGTCTCCGGGTTAATAATCAAACCCCAGTCCTCCCCGAGGGAGGGGACCCGCAACGGTGGGGCAGCGGGGCTGTCGCGCAGCGCCAGGTGAGCTGCGCGCTGTGCTGCGCGGTACCGTCGGGGAGCAACTCTGGGCTGAGAGCGCTGAATGACTGGCTCGGGGAACTGTCAGCTGGGTGGTGGCATGCAGCGCAGGTAGTCTGTCCCGTGAGCAGGGAGAGGCCGGCCAGGGGGTGGTGCCGGTTTGGCACAAAGGCCCTCTGTGCTCCCGCTGCGGGCACCCTGCCTGGCTGCCACGCCTGCCCGGCCATGGGGTCCCACCCCGGCAGAGCAGCAGTGACTCCACAGACGGACCAGGGCTCCTGAGGCCAGGAGCCTAGAGGCTACAGGTCACCTGCCGCCTGACCTGGTGCCAGGCCTACGATCTCTGTGGAGCTTACTTCTCCCTGTGTGAAAAGAGTGCAAGACTTTTCTGAGAAACCAGTCAAGTTGCTCTCTGTAGGGATCATTCTTCAGAAGACTGTAAAGTGTTGGAGGTTGCTGGGGGAGGTTCAGCACAATCATTAACTGCAGGGCACAGGCATGGCCGTTCACCTTCTCATATTCCTGACTTCTCACAGTCTGCAGCCCCCAGGAGCACTGTTACCCCACCAAGACCAGGAGAAAGATCCTACTGGGACCCATTTCCTGCCCTGTCTGCCCTCTTCAGTATCTGTGAGTTCTGCATTCAGAGAATTCAACCAACAACAGCTGGAAATTTTTTGTAAACACTTTTTTTGAAATTTTTTGAAAAAAATGCAGCTGTACTAAATGTGTAGACTTTTTTCTTGTCATCATTCCCTAAAATACAACTATTTACATGGTATGTGCATATTATTACATAATACATAGCATTTATGCATATAGTGGTACCTTGTTCATGAACTTAATTCTTTCCATGATTATTCTTGCAATTCGGTTACAACCAGAATTGTGGGATGAATTCTGCAACCAAAATTCTGCAAAAGAATTACTGGGGTACTACAGGTAAATCTAGAGATTATTTAAAGTATTCTGGAGGGTGTGCATAAGCTACTTGCAAATGCTATGCCATTTTATATAAAGGATTTGGACATCTGCAGATTTTGCTACCTGCAGAGAATCCCAAACCAAGTCCCCTCAGATATCGTAATGTGCTTTGGGGCCCTTCATAAAGCACACAGAAGAAAAGACACTGGAGAATCCATTGCAAGGAATCCATCTAACCCTAGCCCTTCCTGGAGACTCAGTCTGCCTGTCTGGAAACAAAAGTCTAAGCTACAAACCCAGATTTAGAAGGGAGATGTCTGAGAGAGAGGAGACATGATGTTCCCACAGTCACTCAGTAAGCCAGTGGTAACCTCAACCCTATAACTAGGTCAGAGCAGGACTAGATCAGTGGGACAGTTAGGAAGATGTTCTCAGGGGCTGGCCCCAGAAGCCACTGAGCCCTTTGGGAGAGGACGACCTTGCTCTAATGAGGAAATGTACAGAGGAGAAGGACCATATAAATCTTGCCGGGACTATTCACAGAGCCTTTCCTGTTCCCCAGTTAACAATGATCCACTCCCAAATGTGAGCAGGCTATTCCTTTGCCCCTCTCTACCTCAGAGATCTGCTTCCCATTCTCCCTCAACAGCACTTGCTCTTCCCACTGAGGTTGCAGTCAAAAAATCATGATTTAGACTTCATGCTTGTAGTGTCCCCCACTGCTCCATCTGTGCCCCAGAATGCAAACTAGATAAGTCCATGTCCAAGGCCAGCATGATGCTACTCAAAAAGAGCTTCAGAGGAAGCCAAAGCAGAAACCTTCTGCTGTAGATGCCTCTCAAGATTTAGAACTCAGCTGTTAACCGCACTGTAGAACAACTTGCCTTTCATCCATTTTAATTCACTCATTCATCAAAACTTTCTCACTTAGCTCTATGTCAACCGACTCTACCCTTTCCTCACAGCCTAAGAGTTCCTCCTCAGCAGGCCCCAAATGTACAGTGTCTACTTCTCACTGACTGAACTCTGACCCTAGAAAGAGACCCTGCAATGGAATGACCATAAAACAATGGACTCTCATCACATAATGAAATCAACAGCCTAGGTACAGAACCACTGAGTTTGAGGAACTATGAGCTGAGGAAGGAACTCACATGGCTAGTTTGAATCTCAGCTCAGCCACCAGCCAGGACAGACCATGGACAGCTCACTTCAAATCTGTGACTCTTTTTCTAAACATCTGAAATACAGTGTAGAATGCAAGGACTATTTTGAATGATAGGGATGAACAATCCTTATTGTGAGACTCTAGCAAAGACAGAGAATCTCAAAAGACACAATGACTATTTTTGTCCCATGCTTTTCTCTCATCTTGACTCAGGTATGGAAAGCCCAGGGAAACAGGCTGTTGATCAGTATGTTTATTTCCTGTGGCTCCTGTAACACATTACTATAAACTCAGTGACTTAAAACAACAGAGATTTATTTTTTCATAGTCCTGGAAAGTCGAAGGCTAAATCAGAAATCAGTTTCACCAGGGTGAAATCAAGTTGTCAGCAGGGGCACATGCCAGAGATTCTAGAAGAGAACCCTTCTTTCACTCCTCCAGTTTCTAGTGATTGTCAGTATTCTCAGACTTGTGCCACAACACTCCAACCTTGTACTTCTGTGTGTGTGTGTGTGCGTGCACACGTGTGTGTGTTAAAATTTGCATAAAATTAAATTTACCATCATAACCATTTTTACTGTGTAATTCAGTAGCATTAAGTACATTCATATTGTTGTACAACCATCACAATCATCTAGCTCCACAACTTTTTGATCACTCCAAAATGAAACTTTGGACACATTAAACTGTAACTTTCCATCCCACTCCTCCAAACTCCTGGATTCCACTATTCTACTTTCCAACTCCATGAATTTTAACTACAGTAATACATTACAGGTACTTCATGTGAGTTGAATTAAACAATCTCCCTCTGTCTTCACTTCTTCTCTGTCTTTTTCACCTTTATAAGGCTAATTGGGATGGAATTTAGGACCCACCTAGACAATCCAAGATAATCCAGCCCCACTCAAATCTTAATTTAATCACATCGGCAAAGACCTTTTTTTGTTTTCAAATGAAGTAGAATTTACATTTCTAGGGATTAGGACCTGATATCCTTCTCTTTTAAGGATCTGACAGTAGGAGAAGGGTTCTACTGGGAGCCATTTCCTTCCTTGTGTCGTCCATCTTCCATCGAGTGGCTATTATTTAAACTACTACAATCAGTGATGGTAACAGAATCTGAATATGAAACAATTTGCTGAAGAAAGCAGAATTGTTGATTCTTCAGGAGGGTGGGGTGGGAAGAAGATGCTGATGGGGGAATGATTCCAGGCTTAAAGAAAAAAGCCCAAAAGTTGCTGGGCAAAGAAAAGGTGGGGAGGGGCAAAAAGTGCCAGGAAAGGGAACTCCTGAGCTGACCTTATGCTAGCCCCAAGGTATAAGCATGAGAAAGTGGAGAAGATGGAAAACAAAAAAAGATAGTTTTCCTGATTCTCCCTGTAAAACTGAAATCAATAACAGCCTGATTCCTGGATGATATGCTTTGTTACTTTAGGTAAGTCCTATACAAACTTTGCATATCACCTCTACAGTGAACACAACTGGCTCTAACAGGTTTGCTGACTGCCCACGATGCTTGCCATCTTCAGGCTAAAATCAGAATGCAAGTTTCTTGGCAACTGGCTGTAGCTCTTTCTTCTAGATACCAAACTGCCAGGCTAGTTTTGAAGTGGAACTATAGGGATAAAAAGCTTCAAGACACTCAACCACCTTTCCCAAGAGTTCCTCAGGGGTCACTGTCTCAACCTGGTCATCAGCCTGGGGAACCAGGAAGAGTACACGACTGAGCATCAGAAGCCTGGGTTCAGGTGCTGGCTCCTCTGCCAAATAACCTTAGGCAAGTCACTCCCCTCTGTGAAATAGTTTCCTCAAGTGTCAGACTGGCAGAATTTGACCAGCTGTACTCTTAAGAAGGACCCTGGAGACAATTCTGACTCTAGCCAGACTTCTAAAACTCCTGAGCCTTGATCTCTTCACTATCCACTGGAGACAAGAGCCCTGGAAAGAATCAGGTCAATCACATTTTATCCTAAACTTCATGCCCTCTCTATCTGCTATCTGCAGGGATGAGATTTTCTCCTGCTAACCCTCATTTTTAAAAGCAGAAAGAGGGAAGCATGACCATTGCTTATAAACTAATGTACTCCTCCATGGACACTTCTCACCAATGAGTTGGCAGTGGCTACTTAGCCATGGACACCTGAGTGGCATTCTGCCTTGCCCCTTCACTAGTGAGGTAACCTCAGAACAGATTATCTAACTTTGTCCTCACTTGCAACATGGGGATAATGATATCTAAGATAAATGTGAGAGCATCTCCACATCTGCCAAGCACATATTTTAGTGCTAAATAAAATAATTAACTTTTATCTTCTTTATCACAGTCACCTTATCTGGACTCAAAGATGAGGCATTTTCAACTGGACCCATGCCCTCACAGAGCAGAAGACAAGAAACAAAAAAGAATACATGATGGATGTGTTACAACAAGTAGCACAATTTCAACTTTCACAATGACCCTATTGCTTTCTCTGTTTTATAGACAAGGCACTAAGATGTAAAAGGGTTAAGTAATTTGCCTCAAGGTCCCTCAGTTATTACTCAACCTCACATACTTCTACTGTATTTTAACCAACAGTGCAGAAAGGAGGGAGAGGATAGGACAAAACAAGAAGTAAAGTCTGAGTTCACATTCTGAGGCCACTCTTGGGCCCGTTGCCCTCTATCCCTCTTCCATCATGCCCCAAATTTGTCATTTGGCCCCAGGTGCCATGAAGCATTTCAATGAGTCATTAATTATTAAAAATTCAGACAAAAGGCAACACTATTATAAACATCATCTTCTGCCAAATACCTTGGTGAACTGAGAGGATGAGAGCAGGTGCACTAGGTGAGTTACCTATCACTGCAGTGCTGGAGAAGTCAAGTCTCTGAGACCCACACCACAGTCTGAAATCCCTCTGGGAGATGAAACACAGTGGCAGCTCCTGGCACAAGGTGGCCCACAGGCCTGAAGGCTCTGGCAGAGGAATTTGCCAATACTTCTATCTATGAAAGCACCCACACATATGAGCACAAGCGCGCATGCACACACACACACACACACACACACACACACACACAGAGTCAATTTGTTACCCATCAATCAGCCTGCCACTTAGGTAGAATTTCAAAAACAAAAAACCCAGGTTCAAAGATTTCTGGGTGATTCTACTTCTATGAGGTAGTTTGAGTAGTCAAAATCAGAGACAGATAGCCGGGCATGGTGGCTCATGCCTGTAATCCCAGAAGTTGGGAGGCTGAAGCAGGGGGATTGCTGTGAGTTCGAGGCCAGCCTGGGCTACAAAGTGAGTTCAAGGCCAACCTGAACTGCATAGCAAGAGTCTGTCTCAAAAAGGCAAAAAAAAAAAAAATCATACAGACAGAAAGTAAAATTGTACCTTCCAAGAGTCAGAAGGTGAAAATGGAAAGTTATTGTTAATGTTTTTTTTTCCCTGTTAGCTAAGGACTGGACTAAGCTAAGCAAGTGCTCTACCTGCCCCAGCCTGGAAGTTTTTGCTTAATGGATACTGAATTTCAGTTATATAAGATGAAAATTGTAGAGATGTATGATGGTGATGGTTGCACAATGCTACGAATATATTTAATACATTTGAAATATATACTTAAAAATAGCCATGATAAATTTAACATTTATATTTATTACACCAAATTTTAAAATAAAAGTATTTTTCCACTATGTTGCCTATGCTGGTCTCAAATTCCTTGACTCAAGTGATTCTCCCACCTAAGCCTCCCCAGTAACTGTGATTACCACATCTGGCTCAGAAAAATAAATTTTTAATATGTGAATATGTCACAAATAATATACAAAGAAAACCGTGGTCTACTGAAAGACCCATTGAGATAACAGTGGGATTGAGAAATTATTCACATATTCAACAAATACCAGTGGAACGCTAGTCTAAGCACTAAGAGAGTAAAGGGAACAACACAAAGGGTCCCAGTGCTTCAGAAGTTTAAGTCCCATGCATGTACTTAATGGGCATGGGGTGGGGGAGTCCCTTTTGAGATGATGAAGTGTTTTGTAAGTAGAGAAATATGGTGGTTATACAATGTTTTTGAATGTGCTAAACACCACTGAATTGTTCACTTTATAAGGACTAACTTTATGTTACATAAATTTTACCTTATTTAAATAAATAATCAGGCATCTGGCCTGAAAACAATAAAAGTTAGGGAGCTCAGTGGTAAAATAATTCCCTATCATGCATGAAACCCTGAGTACAATCTTTACAACTGTAAAAATAAATAAGTACTGAGATATTGCTTTGATGCAGACTGGGAGACAAGAACATACCCCCTCTCTCCCTCTCCGTACGCAACCAGTTGATTTGGAGGAACACAGGCTGAGTTGATAGCAACTGAGATACAAAAACAACTTAATGCTTATATTGTTTGATTGACTTTGCAGGCCTAAAGCCAGTAGTCTGAGCATCTATTTAGAGGATAACAGTATGCAATATAGCAACTACGGGGTATTTCTTTCTGTCTTGTTTTTGAAATCCAATATTATTCTGTTTTGTTCTGTTTTATTGTTTTGTTTTATTCAGTGTTCTGTTTTGATTAATTTTACTATTTTTTGTTTGATTTTATTATGTCTGAGAGTATGGGCAGAAATTTTGAAGACAACAAGAGGCATTATGGTAGTCATTGCTGATTTTCTATTATCCTGTTTTGAAGTCATGTTTCATTTTCACTGGTTTTTTTTATTGGCTTTATTCTGTTTTATTTTGTTTGGTTTTATTCTCTTTAAAATAAAAATTTTTTAAAAAGAAAAAAAAGAGATATTGCTTTGGGCCAGCACAGTATTACACACTGTAGTTCAAGCATTCAGGAGTCTGAGGTGGGATTGAGACCAAGAGGTAAAGGCCAGCGTAGGTAACGTAGCAAGATCCCATCTCAAAAAACATTTTTAATTCCTCACCCAGATAATTTCTATCCAACTTGTTCACTGGTTCTAAAAGTTTTTTACATTTCATTCCTTTGTTCAACATGCCATTTAAATAAAATGAAAAGGTTAATTTATTTCACTACTGAAACAATACCTGTAGCTGATGTTGATAATTCTACACTGAGAAACTTATTCATTCAGAATATCCACTTTTTGCTCAGAATAGTGTTACAAATTTAAATAACACCCGATCTCTGACTTGGCCCTCCTGGTTAATCAAGGAAAGTTTACACATGATACAAGTTTGTTCTCCCCTATGCAGGGACACTTACTCCCCACAATACACACACACACACACACACACACACACACACACACACACACACTTCGGCAGGCTTTCACAATTCTTTACTCTCAGTTTAAATTTCTTCCAAGATGCTTCTGAACAAAGCTTTTGTACATAAGGAGGGAAAGATGGGTTGAAGGGAGGGTAAGGGAATGGGAAAAAATAATCAAGATATATTATGTACAGGTAAAAATTCTCTATGATGGATGTGATCATTAGGTATACATAAAATGCACCAATAAACATAACCTTTTTTAAAAAAAAAGAGGTTTACTGACCTGTATCCCATCACTAGCTTCAATACTCTCATCCTATTTTCATCCTTCCTATATTTGTCTCGTTTTAATTTACATTTATTTGCATAACTGTATTTTTTAAAGAGAAAAAAACAATAAAAGCAATGATACAGAGTTTCAAAACAAGATAATAGGTAATTAACAATAGTTAATAAATTGCATATTGTTATTTTCAAAGTAGTTGTTCAGATTACAAAATATAGGCATGAAAAATAGATTAAACCATATAAGCACAAAGCGTTCTTTTCAATGAACTAATAGAAATTGGTAGCATAGTTATCTTAGCTATAATATATATACTATATTTTTTTCTTTTTCCTTCCTTCTTTCCTCCTTTCCCCTATACCAGTTGTTCTTTCCTTTTGAGCAGTTTCTTCCACCTTCACAATATCTGCTGTACATTTTAGATCTTATTTGCTCTTTCTTACACTGAGGCAATACGATGTTTATACATACGAGTCTGATTTATTCCACTTATGAGTATGGTCTCAAGTTGCATCCATTTACATATAAAAGCATCAAGATTATCCTTTTTAATAACTGAATAGTACTCCACTGCATAAAAATAAATTTTTTAAACATTCCTTGGTTGATTGACGTTTGGATTGTTTCCAAGATTTAGCTATTATAAATTGTGCTACTATAAAAATGGGTGCACATAAATGGCTGAGGTATGATGTTTTCAGTTCTTCTGGGAAGAAACCCAAAGGAGATTAGCTGGGTTGAATGGGACTTCTAATCCTAGTTTTCTGAGGAATCTCCACACTGATTTCCACAGTGGTTGTACCAGTCTACACTCCTGCCAAGAGTAGAGAAGGATTCCTTTCTCCCCACAGCTCCTCCAGCATTTGTTATTGGTCAATTTCTTGATGTCGGCCATTCTTTCTGGAGTGAGATGGAATCCCACTGTTGTTTTAATTTGCATTTCTCGAATGACCAATGATGTTGCACGCTTTTTCATGTATTTATTTGCCATTTGTATTTCTACATCTGAAAAGTGCATATTCATCTCAGATGCCCGTTTTGGATTGAGTCTTTGAATTAGGGGGATCTGATAATTTTCAGTTCTTTATATATTCTAGATAGAAGTCCTTTGAGCATAAGTCTGCTAAAACTTTTTCTACTCTGTGGGTTTTATTTTCCTTCTGTTGGGGGTTTCTTTTTTTTTTTTTCCTATTTAAGAGAAAATGGACACAGAAAAAGAGAAACAAAAGGCAAAAGAGACAAACAAACAACAACAACAAATCTGATATGATAACATTATAGGTTTACAAAATGAGATGATTGAAATAGATGAAAAAATGGAGCATAGGAAAATGAGGGAAACCTGGAATGAACAATACAAAAAAGATTTAGAATACATGAAACAGATTCAAAGAGACTAACAGGAAACCAAAAACTCTAGCAAAAGTTGGCAGACCCACCCAAAGGAAACTAAAGATAGACTTTCAAACCTTGAAGACAGGTTTGAAGCTTGTGATTGAGAAAGGAAAAATCTCTTTACTTTATTTTATTTTATTTTATTTTGTGTTTTATTTTAGAGAAAATGGACAGAGAAAAGGGAAACAAAAAGCAGAAGAGACAAATAAACAATAACAACAAATCTGATACGATAACATTATAGGTTTACAAAATAAGAGGGTTGGAATTTGACAGTAGTTGTAATATTGCATATCGTTACCTTCAAAGGGGTTGTTCAAATTAGCAGATATAGACATGTAAAATTGATCTAATCATATGAGTATTAACTGTTCTTTTTCAATAGCTAATGCATTTAGTAATATAGTCATTTTAACTATCTCATGTACACCTATTTATAAATTTATGTCTTTTTCCTTTTCCCTTCCTTCCTTCCTCCTTTTCCCTTAGAATGCCTCTTGTTGTCATTAAAATAACTACCCATATCATCAGGCCTAATATAATCAAACAAAATAGTTCAGAATAAAACCAATAAAAAATAAAACAATGGTCACAGAAAAGAGAAACAAAAAACTAAAGGGACTGTCTTAGTTACTTTTCACTCATTGCTGAGACAAAATACCTGACACCCAAAATTAGGGAAGGAAAGGCTTATTCTTACAGTTTCTCAGGAATTTCAGTTCACACTTAGTTGACTCCAAGTCAGCATGGTGTGGTGGGGCTGCTGTTCATGGCGCCTGCAAGGCGCAAGGTGCACTGGCGAGAGAGAAGGCGGAAGCACGGAAGCACAAGAGGAAGACCCACCTTCCCTTACACTGTATCTCAGCTCCACCCCTGGGCATATGCAGCACCCACACCACCAATCCCTGTGCTAGACAACAAATTGAACACAAGCACAAGACTCAGCCCCATCAAAAGTATGAGGACTTGGGGGTACATAGCATATCACCCAATACAGGGACCAACAAACAACAACAACAAATCTGATACTGTAATGGTATAGGTTTACAAAATGAGATGATTGGAGTTTGACAGTGGTTGTAACATTGTATATTATTACCTTCAAAGGGGTTGCTCAGGTTGACGGATATAGACATGTAAAATTGATCTAATCATATGAGTATCAACTGTTGTCTCTCAATAGTTAATGCATTTTGTAGTATAGTCATTTTGACCATCTTATGTATGCCCACATATAAATCTATGTCTTTTCCTTTTCCCTTCCTTCCTTCCTCCTTTCCCCTTGTAATACCTCGTTATCTTCAAAATAACTGCCCATACCATTGAGCCTAATATAATCAAACAAAATAGTACAGAATAAACCCAATAAAAGATAAAACAATGGAAGCAATACATAGTAATACAATGTTGATTTCTATAATGCCTCATATTATCTTCTAAGCAGTTGCCTACATCATCTGTTATAATACAATCATACAAACCAAAATAGGTTAAAATCACTCAAAACAATAATGAAAGCAATACCGGGTTTCCAAAAAGGTGATCAAATATCAATAAAGGCTACCCTAATATATTTTGTTATCTTTAAAATAGCTGTCTATGTCATCAAATATAATAAAATTAGGCAGGACAAGATAGAATAAGATCAAACTGAACAGCTCATTGAAAACAATAATGGACTCCAATCCCGATGATGGAGTGTTCAATTGTCTGCCCCGCTCGGTGATATCCCTCTGCCGCTGTTTCTGGAGCTGTGGACTTTTTTATCTCTCTCTAAAATGTCCTTCAGTATTCTTTGTAGGGTTGGCTTGGTTGTCATAAATTCCCTTAGTTGTTCTTTGTCGTGGAAGTATCTTGTTTCTCCATTGATTTTGAAAGATAGTTTTGCAGGATACATCAATCTGGGTTGAAAGTTGTTTTCTTTCAAGGCTTGAAATACTTCACTCCATGCTCTTCTGGACTTGATGGTTTGTGTTGAGAAGTCTGTCATGATTCTGATGGGTTTTCCTTTGTAGGTGATCTGTTGTTGTTTTTTTTCTCTAATAGCTTTTAATATTCTGTTTTTTTATTTAAGAGAAAATAGATACAGAAGCTAGAAATAAAAGTCAAAAAAGACAGACAAACAACAACAACAGATCTGATATGATAACATTGTAGGTTTACACACTGAGGTGGTTGAAGTTTGGCAGTAGTTACAATATTGCATATCATTACCTTCCTAGGGGTTGGGGATATTGACAGATATAGACATGTAAGA
>RJWM01014451.1:0-50495 GCA_004363535.1 Dasyprocta punctata
TTGTCATTCATTTCCAATTTTACTGCGCTATGGTCAGATAATATGCATGGAATTATTTCAGTTCCTTTGCATTTACTTAAGCATGTTTTGTGGACCAGTATATGATCTATTTTAGAGAATGACCCATGTGCAGCTGAGAAGAATGTGTATTCTGATGTTGATGGGTGGAATACTCGGTACACATCTACTAGGTCCATTTATTCACAAGTTTGATTCAGTTCTGTTATTTCTTTGCTGATTTTTTGTTTCGTCGGTCTGTCTCTCTGTGACAGTGGGGTGTTAGCGTCTCCTGTTATAACTGTACTATTGTTCATTCCATTTTTCATGTCCATTAAGAATTGTCTTACATAGTTGGGTGCTCCCATATTTGGTGCATGTATATTTATGATTATAATCTCTTCCTCTTGAAGTTTTCCCCTAACAAGCATGTAGTGACCTTCTTTATCTCTTTTGATCATTTTTGGTTTGAAGTTCATATTGTCTGCAAACATAATAGCTACCCCTGCTTTTTTCTGGGTTCCTGTTGTATGGAGTATTGTTTTCCAGCCTTTGATTTTTAGTCTGTGAATTTCCTTTTGAGTGAAATGTGTTTCTTGTACACAGCATATTGTTGGGCTTTGTTTCTTAACGCACTCTGCTAGTCTGTGTCTTTTTATTGGTGAGTTGAGACCATTTACATTGATTGATATAACTGATATGTACTGGCTCATTCCTGTCATGATATCTTTTGGTTGTTGGTTTTCTACATTTTCTGTT
The DNA here is from genome assembly GCA_004363535.1 of Dasyprocta punctata. Taxonomy (NCBI): domain Eukaryota; kingdom Metazoa; phylum Chordata; class Mammalia; order Rodentia; family Dasyproctidae; genus Dasyprocta; species Dasyprocta punctata. Next base: position 757 of record RJWM01014451.1, read on the forward strand.
TAATTATTTGCACTGCTTAGTGATTTCCTTTTGTTGTTGTTCTTAAGATTGTAGCTATCTTTGTCTCTTTCTAGGGTGTCTTTCAGTACTCTTTGTAGTGTTGGTTTGGTGGCCATAAATTTCTTCAGTTCTTCTTCATCATGAACATATCTTATTTCTCCATCAATTTTTAAGGATAGTTTTTCAGGGTACATCAATCTGGGTTGAAAGTTGTTTTCTTTCAGGAGTTGAAATACTTCACTCCAAGCTCTTCTTGACTTAAATGTTTATGTTGAATAGTCTGTCGTGATTCTGATAGGCTTTCCTTCTAGGTGATCTGTTTCTTTTCTCTGACAGCTTTTAGTATTTTGTTCTTGTGTTGTATTTCTGATACCTTAATTATTATATGTCTGGGTGAAGGTTTATTTTGGTTATGGTTAATTGGGGTTCTATATGCCTCAGTTACCTGTATTTCAGATTCTCTTCCCATGTTTGGAAAGTTTTCTGCTATTATTTCTGTGAACAGTCTTCGCAGGTCATTAGTATTGACCCCTGCTTTTTCATTGATGACTATTAATCTTATGTTATTTCTCTTGGCATTGTCTTGCAGCTGTTGAATTGTTTTTTCTTGGTTCCTTACTATTTTTAAGAGATCTTTTCTTTCATGGCCATGATCTCCCAAACTGTCTTAAAGATCTGAGATTCTATCTTCAGCTTCATTCAAGTAGTTTTTCTAACTTTCCATGGAATTTTTCATTTCCTGCATTTCCCTTTGAATCTGTTTCACACATTCTATTTGTGTCTTATATTGTTCATTCAAAGTTTCCATCATTTTCTTATGTTCTTCTATTTTTTATCTTGATCTTCTTTAGATACACACAACATTTCTTTCACAATGATTGTCATTTCATTTTTTAGCTGAGAGATTATTTCTGATTTGAGTTTCTCTATAGCTTCATCAAGCTGTTTCTTTACTGCATTTGCTATCATTTCAGAAAGTTCAGTTGTGTGACTCCCAGTGTCTTCAATTTCAGTGTCTCTTGGGTTTGTTCTCAGTGGGCTGAGGGATTGAGACTGCCTCTTGGTCTTTCATTTTGTCATTTTCTTCTGGGACCTGTGTGGCGGGGCCGGCAGCCTCACAATGAATTGTACTGGAACACTGTGTTAGGTAGAGCTTTAATTCTCCAATATCCCCGTGGTTAGCTGGGGCACACTCCCAGATTATGGCACTGGACCCTTGTGTTCTGTGGTTTGTGAGGCTGGCCACGTGTTCCCCTGCTGTACTTTGTTGGGTTGCTCTGGGGTGTTGGGCTATGTGTCTTGCGAGGCTGGCTGGGCGTTCCCCTGGTGGGTTGTGCTGAAATGTGCATCTGGGTAGAGCTGGATCCTCTCTGCAGCTATTGAGGGCGCACTCCAGGAATGTGCTGCTGAAGCCTCTGCCTTGCTGGGTGGGGGCTGAGACCTCCGGGACCCAGGTAGCTAGGCAGAGTATGGTGCTACCTGGACCTTGCATCTGGTTGTGAGTTCAGAGCCTCTGGAGCGCCAAGCTGGGCAAGCCCAGGCTAGTCCCAGGCGTATAGTGCCGGGTCTTTGTTCCTGGTTGGCGGGTGCACAACCTCTAGGACCTGCTGTGCAGGCTGCAACCCTGAACAATGGAGCTCGCACCTTGTGCTCTGATGGACAGAGCTCAAGTTCTCTAAGACCCTGCAGCTACACTTGCCAGTCCCTAATGAGCAGCTCTGGGGCACTGGGCTGGGCTCGGTTCAGTACATCTGTGTCCTGTGAGGCTGGCCGGGCGTTCCCCTGGTGGGTTGCGCCGAGACACGGGACTGGGTAGAGCTGGATCCTCTGTGCAGCTATTGAGGCTGCACTCCTGGATTGTGCTACTGCAGCCTCTGCCTTGTTGGGTGGGGGCTGAGACCTCCAGGACCCAGGCGGCTAGGTGGAGCGCACCCCAGAGTGTGGCGCTACCTGGACCTTGTGTCTGGTTGAGAGTTCCTAGTCTTCTCTTTCTGGAGTGTTTAATCTTTCTTGATTAATGAGATTTCATAATAACTGCATTTCCTCTAGGATGGGAGTGTCAGCGGTAAGGGCACCCCAACCCCTGCTTTGGGAGAGAGCGAGCATTATCAAGAGACAGCAGGGTGACGGGGAGAAATCAGAAGTTGCTCTTTTAGTTTAAAGTCACCATACTATGTGGTTTGTGGCATTGTTTACTGAACCCTAACAAAACCAACCCTGCCAACACCTCAACTCAGACTTCTAGCTTCCAGCATGATGAGACAATACGTATCTGTTGTTTGAACCAGTGGGATTGTGAAACTCTGCAATGGTGATGCTCAAAAATGAACACAGTTGCCCTTGACCCCACCATCTTTTAGATGTGAGGTCTCTATTCTCTTGCCTTGAAACTGGGTGACTTTTGTGACTATTTTGGCAGGTAGGTCATAAAAGGAGACAAAGCTTCTGTATAGCTTGTTGGACTTTTTCTCTTAAAGAGTCAGTTGCTATCCACGCAGCCCAATCTCCTGAAATCCTGGGGTTTTAGGGTACACAGAAGGCACCTGGATCTCTATAGACAGGAGAGAGGGATGGAGGAACTTGGGGAGCAGCCTGAGATGATAGAAAGTTGGGAGACCCTGAAAAGCAAATACACAAGGTCTCCTACACTTAGGAAATCCTTTTGAGTCCACTTACAAGCTAATTAAACACAATGTCCCTTACAGGTGAGAGTTGAAGGAAGGCAATTGTGGTTAGATGATTGGTTCTCTTTTCTCACAGGAAAGGATCAGGGAATGGGAGGCCCCTTTTCCCGAGGAGGTGGAGTGACTGACCTCTAAATGTTTGTATCTGAGAGGCATCCCCAGGCTGAGTCCCTAAACACCCCTCTGCTTTCCCACCTCTTCCTCCTGTTAGCTGCATCTCCACTGAGCTATCTGCACTCACCGTCAAATTGCTTTTTGAGTCTCCCTCTGCCAAGCACTTTACCTGCATTATCTTATTCAAGCCTTCCAATGACTCTGTCAAAGGGGTTTTAGTGTTTTGCTAGTCTGTCATCCCCACCTCAGTAGGGATCAATTAACTAAATTAATCCTATAAGAAAACCTCAGTGGCACCATGAACATCTCATGCAAAAGAACAAGCTTTAACTACTGAGGAGGAAGGCCAACCCTTTTAAGGAAGGAGTGACTGTGACCAGAGTTTAAACAGGTTGTAAAATGTTGAAATCTGCTGAGCTCTGGAATGGAAATTTCTTTCAATGTAGATTAGGCCTTGATTCAGGGGATGGAGAGAGACTGCTACCTGTGGTTCCCTTGGCAACTGCTCTCTGATTGGAAGAAGCCAGAGTGCAGAAAAGGGAGCAGCTGGGAAGCTTGTGTATGACTCATCTTGAGAAAGGCAGGAAACAGTTAAAAAGCAGTCACTTAGTGAAGGGACAGAGTCTGGCCTTTCTTTTAATCAACCCACCAAGGTCTTATGGGAGACCGATGATGTCAGAGACCCCAGAGATGTGGGATAGAATGGTTGGCTTCTGAGAAGCCCCTTGGTGAAGCAGAAAGTTCTTCTCTTCACACCATGAGCTTAGAAGGCTCCCAAATCCTTTCCTTCTGCAGCATAGAGAAGTCAAACAAAGGTGTCCCCAGGAGTTTTCAGACAGTGGCATGGACTCAAGTGCAGAATAATGAGTAGAGACACAAGCCCAGCACTTACACGAGTGCCTTTTGATAGCTGAACCAAAAGGAGGCAAAGCAAGAGAAACACCAGGCATGAAGGCTTCGCCTCAGAGTCTGACCTCTGACCAGGAGTTGGGAGAGAGCTGAGCGCTTGCATCAGCCCCGATTCTAGGTTGTTTGGCCTGAGAGACGGAGCAGAGGTTTGAGAGCCAAGCTTAGATAATGACTCAGGGCCAGGTTCCCTACTGGGGGCTTCATGGATGTTTGTTTATTTTAATCCTTACAACTATCATACAGGAAAAGTTCTGTTGTCCCCTGTACTGATGAAGACACGGAGGTACAGGGGAAACTGGACCACAGGGGGACAGGTGGGGAGTGCCAGACAACTTGGTCCTGGGGCATCATGGCTGTTGTGGACTGGTAGGGACTAGCAGAGAGGGATTAGCAGGCTGGGAGGTAAGAGAGAAGGGACTCTGGACTGAGTGAGTATGGAGACATCCCTCAGCCACATCTAACCTGTTTTATTTTGGTGGGAGGTGCCCCCCACTCCCAGCACCAGAAGTTTCTTCCTCAGCCCAATTCCTGACCTGTCCTAAAACACGATGGCTACTTTTAAAACACAAATGTGGTTACCATGCTCTGTTGGCAAAGTATCCTTTCCTGTAGAATAAAGAACAGATTTCTGGGTCTGTCATATCCAGCCTCTCTTGTTATATCTGCCCAACAAGCACCGATTCCCACTGCATTCCTGTTATACCAAACCCTAAGCTTCCCAAGTCTCCCTGGCCCCTGGCAGAACCATGCATGGGTCACCCTTTATCTGTGGCAGTTGTTCTTACCAGGTAAGCTGTGTGTGAAGAGAAGCCTGTCTCCTCCAGGGAACCATCAGATAATCAGATACCACCAATGCCAGGACATGAAGATCCAATAACCATAAACCTTAACAATATAATTTCAGCACAAGAAAACAAGTGCTGAGTTCTAGAAAATGAGCACTTACACATTAATTATACAAGAGACCCTCCTATACCATAAACCACTTAAGAAGCAAAACAACTCCACTGCACCATAAATTTTGGTACTAAAAGGCTATGCTGGGAAGTGGATTGGTACAGATGGAAGTCAAATCCCGCCTCTGCTGTGAACGATTGTGTGACTTTGGGTGAACAAACCCCTTCACACCTGTTCCCTTAATGCTAAAGAAGAAACGACAATGCCCAGGTTATGGTGGCAACCTGAGAATTAAGTGAAACTGTATATGTGAGGCTCCAGAGTCCTTTGCTTTACCATTCCTGATCAATGGGAAATACTGAGTAACTTTCCTCACTTTCTCAGAATACATTTTGTGAATTGTGGAGGTGAGAATGTAGAGCTGAAGATTTCCCTGTGTGGCATTCAAACTCTTTCCTCATCCTTAGAGATACTCAAACTCTCCCTGGCTACTTAGAGACATCTAAAATCTTTCTAGGTACTTGGACCAAGAGTTCTTCAGGTGCGTCCTTTGCCCACACAGGGCCTGCTGTTAAGGGACACACTGATCCCAAATCTAAATTCATGGTCTTTTTCTTTCTTGAAACAGATAAATGTAGTATGGTCTACATACTTTTATTTCCACTTTGCTTACTGAGTTTTTAAAAGTCACCAAAAATCATTATTATCTTTATAAAATGTTTACTGATGGTAAACAAACAAACAAATAAACAAGAAAACCATCCAAACCTTCTTAGGTGATTATTTTAGTTCATTTTCTGTTGCTGTAACAAAAGAGATGAGACTAGATTATTTATAAAGGAAGGAGGGTCAAGTTTCTGGAGGCTGGGAAAACTAGGAAAACCCAAATGTCCACTTGAGATAGATGAGAAGTGACTGACTCTCTCATTTTCCTGCCTCCTTGCAGGCTGGAGGTGGGAGTGTGGTTGGGTCAGAGGCTGTCTGCCCCTCTCCCTCGCTTCCTTTTGCTTCCCATTGTGTCTCAGTGGACTGGGACAGTTTGTTTCAGTGTCCTCCCTGCCTATCAATCAATTTGCCATTCTCCACTCCACCATGAGTGCAGATAGATAAGCGGTGTGGTACCCCTCCCGCACTCCCAACACTTCCGATATTCTTGCCTTTTTGAAGAAGGAAGGGGGCACCCTGGCATGGCTAAGATCCAGAAGGGAGGGATCTCTGCCCCGTCTGCATGTATAGCAATGTGCATAGCAAGGTTTCAGCCCTGCACCTCACTGAAACAGGCCTGCAAGCTGGCATGTAAGTAGTGCTTCCCACCTCCTTCTCAGGGTTTGGTCTAGGAAGGCTCCTTCTTGGGTACTGATCCCTACTGTGCTGCAGCACAGGCCTTGTTAAAACAAAGACTTGCTTTTGTATTTCTATAAACTTGTTTTGATTTATTTTTCAGTTAGTGTGATCTCCCAAAGTCCTGTAAGTCTGTTTGCAATTAAAAAATTTCTGACTAGTGTGGACAGGGTGGTTATTTTATTTTATTATTTTATTTTATTTGTTTGAGACAGGGTCTCATTATGTAGTTCAGGCTGGCCTGGAATCATTATATAGCCTAGGCTGGCCTCAAACTCACAGCCTCAGCTTCCTGAGTGCTGGGATTATAGGTGTGTGCCACCATGCCTGGGTGGAGCAGTTATTTTATTTTATTTTTTTGTTGGTACCGGGGATCAAACTCACAACCTCATGCCCGCTGCCAAGCAGACGTTGAAGCTACTGAGCCAAACTCCCAGCCCTTGGAGCAGTTATTTCAAAAGAAAGAGCAATAAACACTCAGAGCTGTTAACACTAAAGACCAGCAGAGACCAACACGTGGTAGAGCCAAACTATAATGTCTGCCACAAGCTGGTACTGGCCAGCAGTGGCCAGCAGTGGCACTGACACAGCCAGCTGTGTCAAATGTTGGCAACAGGATTACTTGGTGGTGACACCAGGATGGCTAGCAGAGCTACGCTTTGCCTATTCACAATTTCTATCTGAATCAAGCTAAAGAACCCTAGGCTGATTGGCAAGGCATTCACTAATGAATGTATAAATAAATACAATGGAATAATACAAAGCAATAAAAGGAGTGAACTAATACACACAACTACACAAATCTTATAACTAATTTTGCTAATAAAAGAAAGCACACATGAGTGTTACATACCATATGATTTCATTTTAAAAATAAACTTCTAGAAAATGAAAATATATCTGTGGTGAAAGATTAATGGTTGCTTGGAAATTAGGGGAGAGAGAAGAGAGAGAAAAATTCCTAAGAAACTTTAAAGATCATGTTATATTTACTGTATTGGTTTTGGTGATAGTTCCATGAGTGGTCAAACATTAACATACCACACATTTTATATCTGTAGTTTACTATGTGTCTGACTTTGATACAATTACCCAGAAATGTAGCAGCAAGCAAAGAAAAAATTTAATAAAAATTGACAAACATTTGAACAAATATTTCACTAAAGAAGCCACATGAAAGGCATAAATACAAGAGGCTCAGCATTAGCAATTAGAGAAACACAAATTAAAACCAAAATATTTACACATTTACTAGAAGTCCTGAAATAAGAAAAAGAAAAAACAAAAAAAGGAAGGAAGAAAACAGACACACCACAAATACCAAATGCTGGTATGTGGAGCAACTAGAACCCTCACATTTTGCTGGTAGAAATGAAAATGGTACAGTTATTGTGGAAAATAGTTTAACAGTTTTTTTTTGTAAAGTTAACCATACATTTACCAAATAGCTCAGTTATCTCACTATTGGGCATTTAAAGACATGAAAGTTTCTATTCACACAAAGTCCTAGATTACAGAACTATTCATTATTGTTCAAAGAATGAAAACAGCCCCTCAAGTATTTAAAAGTGTGAATGTGTAAAAAGACTGCAATACATCCACGTAATAGAATACTACACAGCAATAAAAACAGACAAACTGTTGATTCATGCAATAGGATAGATGCATCTTGAAGTCTGTATAGTGCATGAAAGAAGCCATTTTCAAAACGCTATGTAGCATGTAGTGCTACTTATATAATATCTTAGTCTGTTTTGTGTTGATGTATCAGGAAAGCACAGATTGGGTAATTTACAACTAAAGGAAATTTATTTCTTACAGTTGTGGAGGCCAGAAAGTCCAGTGTCAGTGTCTCAGCATCTGGCGAAGTCCTTGCTGTGCCATGCCATGGTGGAAGATGAGATGGTGAGAGAGAGCAAGCCCTTTTATGCTAGACACTGGCCTCCTCACAGAGGTGGAGTCCTAAACCCATTAGGACCATCCCCAACATGGTTGCTTTGGAGGTTAAGGTTCCAGCACATGCTCTTTTGGGGGACACATTCAAACTATAGCAAGTGACATTTGGGAGAACTTAGGTGGAAAGAGTGGATCAAGGGTTGCTTAAGGTCGGGAGACAGTCTGACTATAAAGTGGGCAGTGTGAGAGTGTTTTTTTTTGGGGGGGGAGAATTAAATTACTTTTGTCTTGATTGTGATGGTAATTTAATATCTCTATAGTATAGCACAGAATTGTGTACCAAAAGGAGAGTCAATTTTTATGTATTTAAATTAAAAAATATTTATGGAATGAAGCTAAAACAGTGCTCAGTAGGAAATTTTTAGAGTGAAGTGCTCTTATTAGAAAAGAAGAAGTGCTAAGTTAATAAGCTTGAGCACGGTTCCTCACCTTCAGCACGACTGACGCTTGGGGCGTCTTGATCATTGTCAGATTCTAGCAGCAAACTCAGAATCAACCCTCTGCCATCCTCCACCAGCTGTGAAAACTGAAAAGGTCCTCAGACACTGCCAAATGTTTCATAGGGGGCAAAGTTGTCCCTGGTTGAGAACTCCTGAACAAAATAAATACCCAATTTAAATATTTAAAAGTGAGTAACAAAAATGATCCAAAAAAGTAGAAAGTAGGAAATATTAAAAAAAGAGCAAACACTTACGAAATGGAAACCAAATGTGCAACAGAAAGCTCCAACACAGTCAAAAGTTGTTTCCTTGAGAAAGCTAATAAAATTTAAAAATTTCTGGTGAGATTGATCCAGCAAAAAAGAACAAAGGCAGATGAAACAATGCAAGAGATGAAAAAGGAACATTCAGAGATGCCACAAGATTTAAAAGATAAGGTGGTATCATGGACAACTTTATGCTAATACTTTGGAAAACTTAGATGAAATAGAAAGATTTCTAGAGAAATATGAACTGTAAAAATCAACTCAAGAAGAATCGAAGATTTGCACAGTACAATAGTTACTAAGTAAGTGAAATTGTTTTAAGATACATCATAAAGAAAGCAACAGAGCCTCCCAAATTATTTTATTGATGAGTTCTCCTGAACATTCAAGAAATCAATATTTCCAGGCTTACACAAACTATTCTATAAAACAGAGAATGGCAAAATATGACACAAGCCAATTTATAAGACTAGCATAATCTTGATACTAAATCCAGGCAAAAGCATGAGAAAGGAAACTTGTAGATGAATCTCAGTTAAGAATGTAGATACAGAGGCTCCCAGGGTGAGAGGTGAGCAGAAGTGCACTTCCTTCCTTTGCTCTGTGGGCCAGGCTCCGTGCTGTCAAAATAGGCAAGTTCATCAAACCAGGGAAGGTGGTGCTCGTCCTGGTTGCACAAAGCAGGCATCTTGAAGACCATCGATGACGCCACCTCTGACCACCTCTGTAGCCATGCCTTGGTAGCTGGAGTTGACTGCTATGGTGCAAAGTGACAGCCTCCATGGGCAAGAAGAAAATAGCCAAGAGGTCAGAGAGCAAGTCCTTTGTGAAGGTTTATAATGGCAGCCATCCCATGCCCATGAGGTACGCTTGTCATCCCCATGGACAAGGCTGTGGTCAACAAGGATGTCTTCGGAGACCTGGCCCTTAAGCACAAGGTCCGCGGGAGGCAAAGGTCAAATTCGAGGACAGATATAAGACAGACAAGAATAAGTGGTTCTTCCAGAAGCTTCAGTTTGAGATTTTTTTTTGTTTTCGTCGCTGAAAAAAAAAAAAAAGAAAGAAAGAATATAGACACATAATTCTTAACCAAATATGGCTAAGCCAAATTCTGTAATCTAAAAAGAAATACTGATATGTTATGAGCTCATTTGCCCAAGGTTTGCAAAATGGGTAAACACCAAAACATACAAATGTGATTCTCTACATTAAGAAGATAAAGGACAAAGATAACATGATCATTTTAGTAGATATAAACATTTAATATAATTCAATGTCCATTTATGATTTTTAAAAGGTGCTTGCAAACCAGAGATAGAACAAAATGTCTTCACCTGATAAAGTTCACCTACCAAAACCCTATGCCAAATACCATATTTAAAAGTGAAGCAATGAAATTATTCCCTTTAAGATGAGAAGCAAAACAGGGCCTTAGTGTTGCTATCACTACATCTCTTCAACAATATACCAAAGGTCCTAGCCAATGAAACAAGGCAAGGCAAATATCATATATGGTAAAAAAAAAAAAAAAGAAAAAAAGAAAAAAAAGAAAGAAAAGGAAAGAAAAGAAAGATACAATAAGGATTGAGCTGAAAAATCACACTTTCGTTATTTTGGGAAGAGAGCTTATAAACACAGAAACCTCCACAGAATACAGATCTATTACTAGAATTAATAAAATGACTCTGAACATGAAATCAGTACAAAAAGTTAATTGCATTTTCTACATCAATAGTGAACAGTTAAAATTGTACTTAAAATAGACACTATTACAACACCTTTAATAAAATAAAATACGTGGAAATAAATTTAAACATATGTTCAGGAATTTCATGGAGAAAATACACAGTTATTGAGAGCATTTAAAATTATCAAATAATAATATACTAACTTCATGAATTGGACAGTGGTAAAGTGTAATATCTGTTCTCCCAAATTGATTCAATGTAATCCCAAAAGAAATTTAGCAGGTTTCTTTTTGTGGGACTGGGAATTGAACCTAGGCAGGATCTTCATACTAAGTTATATTTCCAGTTGTTTCTTTTCTTATTTTATTTTATTTTAAAGAGAAAAAAAAACCACAGAAAAGAAAAAACAAAAACAAGAGACATACAAACAACAGCTACAGGAACGACAACAACAAAACCCCAAAACAATAACAATATAGACTTTCAAAACAAGATGATAGGAATTATACAATAGTAGTATTGCATATTGTTATCTTCAAGAGTTGCTTAGATTACCAGATTTGGACATGCAAAATTGATCAAGTTGTGTGAGTATTAACTGTTCCTTTCCAAGAACTAATAGAATTAGTATTATAATCATCTTAGTTACTTTATGTCCATATAAACAAATTTATATCTTTTCCTATTCCTTTCTTTTCTCCTTTCCCCTATCCAGTTATTTTTCCCTTTGAGCAGTTTCTTACCGTTTCACGGTACCTATTGGACATTTTGGATCTTATTTACTCTCTCAGTTTCTTACACTAGGGAGACAATATGGCATTTACACATGTGAGTCTGATTTATTTCATTTATGAGTATGGTTTCAAGTCCTATCCATTTACCTATAAAATCCTCGATGCAATGTTTCTAAAATTTTTAAATTTCGAGACAGTCTTGCTAAGTCTCTAAAATGCTCAGGTTAAGTTTGAACTTGAAATCTTTTTGCTTCGGCATCCCAGAATGCTGAGATTATATCAAAGAAGAGTAAGGTGGAGTAGGAGTCTTCTGAGGCACTATAATAATTAAGACAGAATAGGCCTGGCTTAGGAATAGACAGGCAAACCAACGGCAGACGGTGGAAATCTTTGAGCAGACCCCATGCAGATGGAAACTGGACTTATGACAGTGTTAGTGTTGTATTTCAGTGAGGTAAGACTTGGTTTTAAAAATTATGTTGGGAAAATTGGTCACTTATATAAAAAAAGTTGGACCAATACCTCACGTTATACATAAAAATCAATTTCAAGCAGTTAAAAATTTAAATGTGAAAGTCGATATTAAGAACTTGGTGATAATGATGATGACAGCAGCATATAATACCACTTACCAGTCTTCCAACTGCTTTATACATACTGATTTTTTTTGGTCTTTTTTTTATTTTAAAATTTTTTTATTTTTTGGTTCTAAGGATCGAACCCAGGGCTTCCAACTTGCTAGACATGCATTCTACCATTGGTTAAATCCTCAACCTCCTTATTGATTTATTTCATCCACAAGACAAATGTATGATGTAGGTACTAAGTTCATTGCTGTTTGTGAAACGAGTAAACTGAAGCACAGAGAAGTTAAATAAATTGTTCAAGTTTTTATCACTGGGATTTGAATGTAGGAAGTTTGTTGTGGGAGGCCGTGTCCATAAATACCGTGGTTACAGAGGCAGTGTATGTCTTTACGACTTCAGGATAGGTAAGAATTTCTTAATATCCAAAAATCGCAGCTGTACAGAAAAGTTTGAAAAATTTGACTACATTCAAATTTTTTTTGTTCATCAAAAGATACTATAACAGAAGAAGAAGCAGGAGGAGAAGGAGAAGGAGGAGAAGGAGGAAAAGAAGAAGAGATAGACAAACCATAAAACAAAGAAGAGACTTTCAACGCATAAGTAGGAAAAGATCTATATTGAGAATATGTAAAAGAAAAAAGAAAAACAACAACAACAACAACAACAACAACAAAAATCAACCAACCAACCAACCAACCAAACTCCTAAGAATCAATAAGGAAATGAGAAATAGCCCAACTGAATAATGAGCAAAAGAACTTAAATAGGCACTTAGGCAAAAAGGGAATTACGAATAATCCAAACTGAATGCCAGTGTCATCAGGGAGATATGGAAACAGTTTCTATTTGCACACAAAATAAATGCAAATATTTCAAATCAGAGAAGTACAAATAAGATACCATTAAGGTGGGCATACCTGTAATCCCAGTACTGATGGAGGCTGAGGCAGGAGGATCACTAGTTTGAGTTCCACCTGGGCAACTTAGTAAGACCTGTCTCAAAATTAAAAAATAAATAGGGGTGGGGATGTAGCTCAGTGGCAGAGCACCCCTGGGTTTGATCCCCAGGGCTGCAAATGCAAAAAACAAAACCTAATAAACAAAAATAAGCTATCATTACACAATCTTCAGACTGCCAACATTGAAAAGAAATTAATAAAAACAAATGTTGGCAAAGGCATGGAGTAGCAGCAACTTTTATAGTGCCAGTGGGAGTGATGTAGTCTCTTTGGTATAGTTAATAATGTGCACACCCAGTGACCTAGCAATTTGACTTCCAGGTCAATGCCTTTGAGAAACTCTTGTGAAAGTACACCAGGAGACGCATCAAGAAGGCCTGTAGGAACATGGCCTGTGAAAGTAAAACACAAAGCAATATCCATCAACATTAGAATGAGTAAATACATTTTGATCAAATTGATACAATGGGTGAAGTTGTGGTCAGCAATTTTGAGTGTGAAAACAAGCCATAGGACAAGTTACAGAGCGGGAGAAAACATTCTCAAACCAGTACCTGGACAGTGATGAGAATCTGGATTATAGAGAAAAAAAAATCTCAAAAGTCAGCATTAAAATCCAAAAATAAACAACCCAATTTGGACATGGTCACAAGATGTGAACAAATATTTCACCAAAGAGGCTATTTGAATGGCAGATTAAGCCCTGGAAAGATGTTCACCATCAGAGTAATGAAAGCTAAAACCATGATGATGTATCTCTGCACATTTGTCAGGATTGCTAAAAAAAAAAAAAAAAACAAAAACAAACAAACAAAAAAAAAACAGAACACCAGATTTGGCAAGGATATGGAGAATCTGGATTACTCATAAATTGCTGGTATAAAATAGTAGATCTAGTATAGAAAACTGTTTGGCATTTTTATTAAACCATGTCCTGGCCGTTGTAATCTCATTCTTTATCTCAGGAAAATAACAAGTTACATCCATGCACAAACCTGGGAAGCTTTATTTGTAATAGGCAAGTGCTCACAGCAACTTTATCAGCAATAGTAAAAGACTCAAAACAGCACAGACCCCTTTCAACAGTTGAACAGTTTCAACAAACTATGGTATTTATGTACAGTGGAATACTGCTCAGCAATAAAAAGGAATATGCTATCAACTTGGATGATCTGCGAAAATTATTATTACCACAAGTATAAAAGTCAATCTAAAAAGGTTGCATCCTGCATGAATCAATGTATATAACATTTTGAAATGAAAAAATATTAGAAGTAGGGAACACAGTGATTTTTGGAGTGGGATGGGTGAGGTGGGAGGAGAAGGATATGGTTACCGTGGGGTAACATAAGGAAACCTCATGATAGTATCTTACCCATGGTAGTGAATACATGGACCTGTGTGATAAAACTATAGAACTAAACACACATACACATGAGTATAGTAAACTGGGGAAATCTGAACATGATTGGTGAATTATATAAAGCCAAAATCTGGCTGTACTATTGTTTTGAAAAATGGTACTATTGGAGGAAACTAGAAGAGACACACAATCCCTCTGTCTTATTCCTTACAAATGCATGTGAATTTACAGTGAGCTCCATAGAATTGTTTGTTTTTTTTTTTTTTTTTTTTTTTTGCGGCACCAGGGATTGAACTTGCAACCTCGCGCCTGCCAGGGCAGGCGCTTAAGGCACTGAGCCAAACTCCGGGCCCTGGTTTTTCGAGGCAGGGTCACACTATGTAGCTCAGGCCGGCCTTGCGCTCGCGTTGTAGCCCAAGCTGGCCTCGAACTCACAACGCTCCGCCTACCTCAGCCTCCCGAGTGCTGGGATTAAAGGCGTGTGCCACCACGCCCGGCTCCATAGAAATTTTTATTAAAAAATTAGAAGCTCAAGATACAGCTCAGTGGTAAAGCACTTACCTACCATGTGCCAAGGTCCTGAATTTGATCCCCAGCGCTGAAAACTAATTGCAAATTGTACAAGCATATTTAACTGTACAATTCTAATCTGAAAGATAAAAATATATTAAATAATGTATTAACCAGGATATAAGGTCTTATGACTTAGGAAAAAAAGCATGGAATTTGTGTTAGCTTTGTGTAACTACGACAAAATACCGGGGGGATGGGGAAACAAAAGAGGTTAGGTTTATTTGGGATTACGGTTTCAGAAGTTTCAGTCCATGGTCCCCTGGCTCCATCCTTTGGGCCTAAGAGGAGGCAGAACACCATGGTGGCAGGAGCATGACCATAGAAAGTTGCTTACCTCATGGGATCCAGGAAGCAGAGAAGGAGAGAAAACTGTGTTGGCAGGTTTCCTCCTTCTGCTTTTATTCTGTCTAGGTCTCCAGTCAACTGGATGGTGCCATCCACATTTAGGGTGGGTCTTCCTGCTCAGTTTGCTAGCTCACATGCCAATGATTTCCAGAAAGACCCTCACAGATAGACTCAGAAATGTGCTTTATTAATTTCCTAGGTGTTTCTCAATCCACTCAACCTGACAACCAAGATTAACCATCACAGGAATAATAACCCAGAATTCAGATTAGGGTTCCTCTGGATCGAAGGGGTGAGAAGGAAGAGGTGCACGGGGCACTTCAAACTTAAGGATCATGTTTTATGTCCTGGATGATGAGAGACATAAGTATTCCTTTTACTATTGTTCTTTCTATATAAACTTACATATAAATACCTTTTGGGTCTACTCAGTCTTTAGTCAAATATTTTAGGAAGTCTTTGTTGTTTAGTAATGTATATGTTGTCTATGCCTCTGTGCTTGGCAGTGCATTCTATCTTCTGAGCTGTCAAGATCTTTCCTACCACAGGACATTTGCACCTGTTACAACCTCAGCTAAGAACACCCTTTCTATGACTCTTCATAGACTTGGCACTACCTCAGACCAGACAAATGAAGTGAAGGGACTTTCAGATCAGTACTTACAAATTCTGAAGTGAACTCAATTGTTTGTCTATCTATCTATCTATCTATCTATCTATCTATCTATCTATCATCTATCTATCTCTTCTGATTAGAACGTGAGCTCCCCGATATCAAAGACCTTTTCTGACTCATTCACCCTAGCACCTAGCCATGAGTTAACAGTTTGATCAGATATTTGTGCATGTGAGTTTAGGATTTTTAAAATAGATATGCTAATTGGAATAGTTGGATGTATAAATTTTTTTTTTTGTAGCAGGAATTGAACTCAGAACTTCACACTTGCCAGGCAGGTGCTGTGCCACTGAGCTAAATCCCTGGCCCTCTATAAGCTTTTGTTTGGAGGCCAGATGTGCCTATGAGAGGTGCTATGATAAACTGGGGGTCAGCTTACTTTAAAAATCATCAGAATGGGGGCAGTCATGTAGAATATCAAAAGACATCGAAGGACACAGTAACAGCATAGGACAGGTTTAAAAGAGCTAAGCAAATTCAAGCTAAAGAGAGAATATGTTTAAATTGAGTTATTTTCTTTGGAGATTATTTCAATTTCACAAGTAATGTGGCTCCCAAAAATGTTAGCTCTACCCTTAGTCACAGAGAAAGTGACAGTGTGGGGCCTGTTATTAATCAGGATAAGGCATTACAGATCTGGGTGCTGTAACTCTGGGTTTGTTTGTCAAATGGATTTCTTTGCAGGGAGCACCGACCTGTGACCATGTGATGTTTGGAATGTACTTCAGAGCAGGAATGACTTGGCAAAGGCATTTGCGGTTTATAACCTATTTCATTTTTCTACAATTGAATTTTGAGTTCTGAAGCCCAATCAATTTGAGTTCTTTACAAGTATAATTTTGTTATCCATGGAATGGTTTGAATTTAAGTTTCAGGGAAGTAAGTTTGTGTGCTGTCTGGGTTTTTAAAATTAATTTGTACTGAAAACATTTCATTATTTGGCAATGGTTGGTGATAGTGCTGGGTGGTGATTGCGAGGCCAGAACTCCTTCCTTGTAAGTGGGGTTGTTATTGGATTTCCTCACACCTTGATTGATAGATGATGAAAAAGACACACCTGTAGCATAAAGTTTTCTTTTGGTGATGATTTTGGGTACAATCACTATGGAATATAAAGCCAGGAGAGACAGAAGTAGAGAATTTACTTCACGTATTTCAGTGTAATTGACTTGAACACTTTCAGCCAGAATGTGTGCTTACGGGAGAATTAAAGGATCAGCAATTTACAAATGTTGCCATTATAATCGGATCTGAGAAAGGAACGATAGGACCTGCTGAGTGATGTGAAGCGATGGGGAACGTATCCTTGACAGGAACTCCAGTGCCTAGGGTTTTCTGTAACATTAAATAGAGTAAGTATGCTGTGCTGGATGGAAAACCACCAGCTCCAGATCAAAATTATAAAAAAGAATTCTAATAACTGACACTTATGAGCATTAACTGTGTGCAGCGCACTTGGTTAAGAATTTATCTGCATTATTTTATTTAATCTCACAAGAAGCCTATGCAGTAGGTAATGCCAAGTAGATCGTCTGTCTGGTGTCACTGGCACCTGTCGTCATGTAGCCTTTGACTTGAGGATGAGAAGCTGGGACCTACATTTCCCGGCATGCCTCTCCCCATGTGTCCATTGTGCGTCTGCAAGGGAGATGTTCAAGGAGAGTTGGAGAGTAGGGAAGTGGGTGAGGCCATTCTTCCTGGGAAGTAGTTGCAGGCAAATATCTCGTCAGATGTGAGGTTTGAAGCCCCTTTTGAAGGAACTCATTGAGCTTCATTTGCTTCATAGCAGTAGACCTACCTAGAAGGTCAGTGGAGCTTCCCAGTGGTTCTGGGTAAGACCACAGGAAGTTCCTGTTGTGATGATGTAGCTGCGTTATTCGACCATGGATTCCCCAGTTGTAGACTTCTCAGCTCTCCTTACAGCTTTGGAAGTCTCTAAGGCCCCTGATTTCAGCCCTTTCTACTTGGACTTCATAGACTGGCTTCTGTGATTTTGACTGGACTTCATTAACCCACAGGTATTATTCTTCCTATTTTTTTAAAAGATGAATAAGCTGAGGTTTGGTGAGTGAATTGCTAAAATATACACAGAAAGTGGCCAAGAGGGATTTGCATCGAGGTTTTGCCAGTTGCACAATCTTAATCACAAGACTCTGCCATCCCTCAGACCACATGGAGATCCTGAGTCTGGACTCCCATCATGAGCATCCTTTCTAGAGGCAGGCCTTCCATTTGCTGCTCCCCGAAACTGCACAATTTTACCAGTCCACTCTGGTTGTCCTTTCTCCACAAAGACCGAGACAATGTCTGGCGATTAACTGGTGGATGAAAACAAGAAATGTAGCTTCGTGGGAGATTTTTACATTAGTGACTTTAGTGATGGCTAAAGTTCTTCCTAATAGGTGTCCACTAAAAGATTATATACCAGGATGTTAACAAGGCATACATCAGAGGAGAGGTACTGGCAGGGGCCACCTAAGAAGGCTATAATTTATAAATAAGTTATAATTTATAAATCTTTCTATTGTATATTTTGCTTGTTACAGTCAGCATGCATTATTTTTGTAACTTGAAAAATATCCTTTGAACAAACTGAAAATAAAAGTGAATCTGGTTTGATACAATGTCATATTGTATGATATATGGGTTGATGGCATCAGGTTAACAACAGGCATCTCTAATGTCCTACAATGTTTTAAGTGATGGCACAGAACTTGTATATGGTAGCAAGTGGAAGAGCAGTTGTTCTCATATCTTTGTTTACTTGGAGAATCTGCTTTGTAGTGACATTTCACATGGAACCCCAATGTATAATATTGATAAGTGGGAAGCTACTCTGGTTGAGAAATTATTGTAATCCTTGAACCCTCAGAGCCCCATAACTTAGAACCTAGGTCTCAGCTGCACCTTCTTCTAACATTTTTTGGAAAGACTATGATAGAACTTTCAAGCTATGAGGATCACTATTCGAAACGTGTTGCCCTGTAGGATGGAATGTGACACTGAACCCTGGAAAGAATCTAATTTTTTTCAGCAGCAGAGCTTGAAAATTCAGTTAGGGAAAAGTCCCACTAACTGAAGGCACAGACTGATGTATACACTAGACAACTATCTAAAAATGAACAAAAGAACTCAACTCTCACAGTGACTAGCTCTTGTGTTCTCTCATTAGTGCACATTGTTTATGCAGGGTGGGCCTTGGGAATGAGTCATAGATATTTTTCCAAACTATAGGAGTCAAGTTTCTCTATGAGGAAGAGCTAACCTGATAAGTAGGTAGCTCAGGAACTTCACTGGGGCAGAGAAGACAAGGTCTGAGTGAACACTGTGTTTCCAGTGAGATTAGAAAGCTCTGTGGGATGGGTGCGAGGGGAATGTGTCTCTAGCTTGAGGTGACCTAACACTGTGAGTCACCTTTGGCTGGCAGCTTGACACAATTAAACAAGAATGGAACCTAGAGCACAGCCTGAAGGCTGGATGAGCTGGAGGGAAGGAAGGCTCTAGATTAATGCCTCTGTGTAGACTGTGAAGCACTTGTCATGTTAGGAGTTTGCTGCGGCTATCACTGTCTCCATCATCATTACAGGAGCATGCTGCAGGTGGGCTGGGTCTCTATCATCTAAATGAATGGATAGTCTGGTTTTCTATATGTCCTCCCAGGATACCCAGTATAGTGTTTAATACAGGGAGCAGTGCTCTCTGAATGCAATCAAATGACTTTGTGCTCTTAGCTATTTTGTCCTACTATTAAAAAAAACCCAAAACACCACAGACTTGGTGCTTTATAAAGAATAGAAATTTAACTTTTTTTGTACCTGGAATCAAAATCAGGACCTTGCATTTGTCAGGCAAGCATTGTGCTGCTGATCTTTATGCCTGGCCCCTAGAAATTTAATTTCTCACAGTTCCGGAGTTTGAAAAGTTCAAGACAAAGGTTTCTGTCTGTAGGTTTGGTTGGCTGTGAAGGTTGTTGTCTGCTTCCAATATGGTACCCTGAATGCTTCATCATCCAGAAGGGAGGATCACTGTGTCCTCATGCTGAGGAAGACCTAAAGTCAAGAGGAATAAATGCTTCCATCAAATCCCTTTTAAGGGCACCTAATCTCATTCATGAGGGCTCTACTCTTATAACCTAATCACCTCCCAAAGGCGCTCCCTCTTAATACTGTTACATGGGTGATTACTTTTCAACATCTGAATTTTGGAGAGAAAACATTCAAACCATAGTACCCTCTTCTGTTAACCACAATTCCAGGTTCCCTATCTAAGGTAAGGCTTGGACCCTGGATCCTTGGTTTCAACTCTCAGGACCTCTGGACATGGTACTGGTGACATAATGACTCAGAAATACCTTGATTTAAAACTTCATCGAGTGACTTAGATGCCACTTCAGAGCCCAGGTATACTCTGGAAATTGGAACAAAGAAGGGGAGGGGATCAGGAGGGGGAAGACATGGGCAGGAAGAGGAGGCAAAGGACAGTGACCATGGCAGCCTTGGCTTGTGCATACAGGTCCCTCTCTTGACCAACTCTGAGGAGCATGTAGTGAACTAGGCAGCGTAAGTCTTGGACTAGTCCTGGTACAAGTATTTAGTGTCAGGTCTGAGCTTGGGAGTTTACTCATTCCTCCTCTTTTGCTTCCTCTTCCTCATTTTTACCATCATCGTAATCATCATGTTATTGTGTTAGTCTAGATTCTCCAGAGAAACAGAATACAGTGAAACCTTGGTTTGCAAGATTTTATTCTGGAAACATGCTAGTAATCCAAAGCACTTGTATGTCAAAATGAATTTCACCATAAGAAAGAAGGAAACTCAGATGATTCATTCTACAACCAAAAATATTAATATAAAATGATTACAATACTGTAATACAACACAAAATAATGAATAAAACTCAAAATATAAGAGAAATAAATAAATTAACCTGTACTTACCTTTGAAAACTTTTCTGACTGGTATGAGGAAGATAACAGAGAGGAGGGTTATTGTGTCACTATCGCTAATGGAATCACTGCTATCCATTGGCTCAATGTAATCTTTTTCTTTATGTGCACCTTTAGCAAGGAACCTACCCAATGACAGTTGCTTTTGCCTTCTTTTGAAGATTTCATGGAAATGTGACATTGCATTGTCATTAAACAGATTCATCACTCACACAGATATAGCCTTATTCTGGTGATGCTTTTCTACAAAAGTTTGCACTATTTCCCACATTTTACACATCTTCCTAGTCTCATTTAAACTGAAGGATTTCTCCACCTTTTTCTCCTCCTTCTCTGCAGACAAGATCGCTTCTATAATCTCTTGCTTTTGGGAGACGATCACTCACAATCCTGAAGGGGGGCAAGGGTGATCAATGATTCAGTTGCGATCATGTGATCACGTTCAGCATCCTGTACTACTTGTATTGCAAGATATCACTTTTTTATCAAGTTAAAATTTATTACAAATATGTGCACATCTTTTGGCACACTCCCAGAAGAAGTTACTCACAATCCAAAGTTTTACTGTATACATAAAATGAGGGATTAGCTCTCATGGTAATGAAGGCTGGGAAGTCCTAAGATGTGTAGCCCATAAGCTGGAGATTCAAGAAAGCTGATAGAGTTTTAGTCTAAGTCTGAAAGCAGGAGAGAATACCTATACTTCATCTGGAAGGCAGCTAGGAAGAGAGAACAAATTCTGCCCTACTCAGACTTTTGTTCTACTCAGGTCATAAGTGATTAGATGAGACCCACCCAATCTGCTTTCCTGGGTCTATTGATTCTAATGTTAATCTCACCAAGCAACATTCTCACAGATATACCAAAATAATGTTTAACTAAATATCTGGACACTCTATGGCTCAGTTAATCAGACACATAAAATTAACCATCACAGTCATCATCATCATCATCATGATGAGACATCTGTTGAGTAGAAGATCATGTGTTGGCCTTGATAATCTTTTATTTTTTGATTCTATTTGCCATAGAAAGCCTTTGAACAAGGTGATGATGTGATAAGATTCACCCTGTACAAAGAAAGAGCCCCAACTTGGCAGCAGTAATTAGAGATTCTGAGGTCCATTAGAAGGCTATTGCAGTGGGAGAGATAAGAGTAATGAGGCTTGTACTTGGGGTTCTGGAGGCAAATCAGACAGGTCATCTGGAGAAGACATGGAGGAGCAGATTTCTTAGGATGGTTGAAGTAAAACCAAGGGTTCTATGCTGGATGTTACCTGTGATATGACTGCTAGATGGTCCAGTGAGGAGCAGAATAGGCAGTTGGATAGGTGGGTGCAGAACTGAGAGAAAGGGTCTACCGGCTATATACACAGAAAAGCCACCAACATACAAGCAGTACTTAGGGGCCTGGGATGACATGAGCTGCTGCAGTCAGCCCTCACTAGGTTGTGGTGCAGTAATACACAGCTTCTACATTCCACAGATCCAAGGAACTTGTGCAACATGTCTTCCCTCTCATTTTACTTATGTATTATCAGCAGGGCAGGTACCATGCCTCTGCTCTTTAAGTCTTTTTCATTCTGGCAGCTGGGCGAAGTGGCTACCTCTGATATGGTTCTTGAGGTAGAAGGAAAAGAGCAAAGGTGGAACATGTGACAACCCTGGAAGCACTTGTTCAGAGGTGGCACATGTCGCTTCTGGGCACACTCCATGGATGGAAGCTTGATGTCAGTGGGGTGGGGCACTGCAATCCTCCTGCAGGGAAGTAGGACTACAAGTCACGGCTGGCAGCAGAGTTGATCTCATCAGAACAAAGGCTGCGTACATAGGCCCCATCCCCCACATTCACATCTGCACCCCAAACACCATTTCCCTCAGCACTTGAAGCACCTGGATGTGCCCTGCTGGACTTGTAATGCTCTCCAGTAAGTGGCCTCATGGTGTACACGTGTCCCCAACAGATACTGTGCGAACTTCTCTTTTTGCCTTTGGAGGCCAATCGTGTGTTTTTCCTCCTCATTGTGTCCCCTGTCTGAGCAGCCAGTGCAGGTGTATCCTTCTCCCCGTGGGCTCCACACTTCACGAAGGGGGCATGTGAGGCTGCTTCCAGTGATCCTATCTTGAACTTTGATGGGAGAGGCTTCTCTCCTGCCCCTTGATCTCCAGATGTTGTTCTTCTGGAAGTTCTAGGACTTGGGGAAGGGGCTGGAAGGGGAGAACAGACATCATAGATAGAAGAGATAAAGAAAACATTTACCTCCTGTCCCCAAGTAGGTAAGTAAAGCTAATACGTTAGCAGGAGAATTACAGAGAGGTGACAGTGAATGTGTGGGGATGCTTTTGAGTACTTCTGGCCTTGAGTGTGACAATGAGAACCACCAGCAAGGGGCTAAGGGGCTTTTCTATGGGAAAGATGACAGGAAGGAACAGTCAGCAAAGGTAGTTAGAAATGGGGACATACAGGGAAACCCAGATGCTGATTCTGATCAGGGACAGAGGCAGAGATGAGATGAGACAAAACAGAGAGAAAGAGAAGTGTCCCAGAGAAAAAGACAGATGGGACAGCCAACAGTAAAGTGAGAAACCTTAGTCTTTTCTTCCCACAGGCTTCTATTCAGGAGCTTGAGGCCGATGCCAGGAGAGAGAGTGTCAGTCAGGGGAATGGGTAGGAAAAGCCCAGTTCTTTGATGTAGATATAAACTTAGTTTTAGAGGTATGGTAGCAGTCAGGGTGTTCTGGCAAATGGGTAAATATCAGCTAGCAATTTAACTGGATGACCTAAGAAACACAGACTGATGACTCTTGGAATGCCAGACATGGTATTGGGTGTTAGGGAATGAGAGGAGACAGATGAGGCAGGCTTTGTTCTGGTGGGGCAGGTGGACGCACCGGCATGAAGTGTGTGCGGGGTGAGTGCAGACCTGGTGAGGCTGCATGGAACACCTTTCTGAGACCGCATGACACCCAAGGGCATCCTCATTTTATAGAGGAAGAAACTGAGCCTCCCAGAAGTTACATAACTAATGCCAGACCGAGCAGGATTTTGCATCCAGGTCAATGGAATATACAAAGGGGCCATTCTTACCTGTGGTGCCTCCTCACGTCTCATATAGCGACAGCAGACTGAGAGCTGGCAGGATGCTGCTATGTGTTGAAGGGGTGTCAGAGAAGGGAACGAGAAGGACCGGCAGGAGGGCAGCCAAGAAGAGGGAGCAGCCCGTGCTGCAAGGTGCCCAGGTTCCTTTTCATGGAGGTTGTTATTTAAAATCAGGGTGTAGGTGTTTGGTGTGCTGGACACAATGGGGATTCTGTGTTTCTAGGTCTTCTTAGTGGACAGAGATAGGAGATAGATGTTTGTATTTTTCTATACAATACAGTACACATATGTATGTGTATGTCTGTGTCTTTGCATGCTTCTCTGTTGCCATCTGTATTTATATCTAGGGCTCACTCGGGTTCTCACTCCAGGGTTCCCTGAAGCCTTTCACTTTCCACATCTAACATTTTGACAATCACAGCCCAAGCCAGGCTAGCAGTTGCCTGTGTGACTATAGGCCATGGCCTGTCTTTCTGGGATAGAAACTGCCAAAGATGCAGTCTAAGCTGCTAGAAATGGTTGTGGTTGCAGACAGCAGGGGGACCCTATACCATGCTGGGATCTGCAAGGAGACAACGTGATATCTGTGGGCTGGTCCTGAGGACTGTTACTCTACTTAGATTTGGAGGGTGGCCTGGGAGCAGGATCTGCTGCTGCTGGAGTTGCCTGAGAAGCCCGCCAGCATCCCACTCATCCAGGGTGCACAGAAAAGAGGCTACGCGAGGATGCGTGCAGGAGCTCCCCAGCTCAGAAGTCAGTGCAGCAGCCTCTTCCCCTCCCTCCTCACCTTCCCTTGGCCTTCCCTCTGCAGCCTCATGGCAGGATGGACGATCCTGTGATTATGAATTTCTTCCTGGGGACCACTGTGGCTCCGCCTCTACATCCTCACCTAAGATTTATCTGAGGAAGTATTTCGAGTATTTCAGAAATGAATATACAGAAACATGTGAGGATGTGTGAAGGAAGGAAAGTCAAGGCAGACTATATTTCCAAGGCTCTTGCTCCAAGTCCAGTCCAATTCTTGTTTTTAGGAAAATCCTTGTCTTCTTCAGCATCCTGGCTTGAGATGGGACTGGTTCAGCTAGCACAAGCTTAGTTCATCCATCTGTAGGAATAACTGTTGAAATAGTTCCCATAGTTTGGGCTGTAGACCCCCAGAAAGAAGGAGATCTCGGGGATCTCACACTGGAAAGATCTAAGCAGGTTACCATGCACACAGGACTGAGATCCTATTCTGGAGCAAGACTGAGGCTCTTGACCAGGGGCACAGGCAGAGCAGAAGTGGCACTCATGCCAGGGTGTGGCACCCTGGAGAGTGGATTAAATCCTGCTGGGTCCCTCTGCTGGAACAGGGTTGACATTGGAGCCTGCAGCTGAATGAGGCTACAGATGTAGCCTAACGCATTTAGCTATGTGCAGGAGAGAAGTGGGGTTCTTGTGGGCTGCTGGTATGGAGGGAGTTTCCAGTTTTTTGCATTAGCTTCTGTGTTACTTGCAGCCTCTTAAAATACTTTCTAAAGCTCCCCCCTGAAGGACCATCCATTTCTTGCCATCAGTTTGGAGATTGTAAAGACAACTTTACGGTGATTTTCTTTTTAAGAGTCTGGGGTTTATCTTCCCCATCTCTTTCACTGGGTTCTTTTTGGAGGAGATGCCTTTTCTGTTTCTGAAAGCTTTTCTCTCCAGTAGCTTCCCCCTCAGCATTGTCCCGGCAGGTGGAGTTTGATGTTTGCCCTCAAGCATTGTTATCCTGACCTTCCCCTGTTGACAGCACAAGCCCAGACGCCAGAAAGCTGTTGTGTATTGATCCTGCCAGGGCCTCCTGCCTCGCCAAGCTAAGGCACCTGCAGAACTGGGGCCCACAGAGCTGGGAGCTAGTGACCCTTAGGCTCTGCTTCATCCTTTGTTTTTGGGTGAAGCTTACAGTTTTTGGTTTTTCCTCTCTTAGCCTAGCATTCACGAGATGGGATTATCACATGTTGTACAAATTTTCTAGTCTTCTCTTTCCTTAAGCCAGTTCCACGTGCCTCAAGATCTTCATGCCCCTTCTCATTTCAGCTTTTTGTATTTATTCTCTTATTTTTAAAATTTGATATAGCTACATATTCATTGGTTCACTGGTTAAGGTATAGTTTGGCTTCTTTGCTTACTTTTCCCCGCTTTGCATGTGTTGAAATCCTGTTTACAATAGTGACTGAGAGGCTGGGCCTGGCAATGCCCAAAGGGTAACCAAAAACAGGACAGAGCTTGGGATCTCTTCCTTCATTATGTATCTGACTCCTTTATTACCTTAAAACTTTGGGTCAGATTGTCAGTGGTTGGAGTCTGAGGAGATTCCCCAAAGAGATGCTGGGGGCTTCAACTCGTCCACCTATGGGGTAGATTATAGGTCTGCTAACTTATGTCACAGAAAAAGAACTTTTAAGATGCCTCAGTAGAGACATAAAGAGGTTTATTAGAATTTTTAAAAGTACACACTCAGAGAGAATGAAAGTGTGGGCTCTTAAGAGAGCTGCGCATCCTGTCCTAGAGCTGGGTATATTTATGTGGTCTTTAGGGTGTGTCTAAAATGAATGATCTAAGCCAGGCATGGTGGCACACGCCTTTAATCCCAGCACTTGGGAGGCTGAGGCAGGAGGATCTTTGTGAGTTAGAGACCAGCCTGGGCTACAAAGTCAGTTCAAGGCCAGCCTGAACTGCATAGTGAGACCCTGTCTCAAAAAATAGGGCCGTAGATTTAGCTCAGTGACTTAAGCGCCTGCCTGACAGGTGCGAGGTTGTGAGTTAGATCCCCAATACCAAAAAAAAAAAAAAAAGAGTGATCTAGGCTGCTTACTCCTATTGTCTGTCGAGTCACTCATTTGTATGGCTATGCTACAATGCAAACCGTTTTCACGTGTTTGAAGTTGAGATATAATGTTCACTATATTGTTGCTTTTTGTTTTGTTTGTTTTGATCTTTTTGAGACAGGGTCTCACTTTGCAGATCAGGCTGGCCTTGAGCTCACTTGGCAGTCCAGGCTGGTATTGCACTCGCAACGATCCTCCTGACTCAGCTTCCTGAGTGCTGGGATTACAGCCATGTGTCACCACATCTGGTTTATTGCTGCTTTTTTGAGGATGGAAGTCTGTGGGAGGAAAGCAGTTTACAGCATGACCCAGAGCCCAATTTACAGTGTTACTGTATCTTCAAGGCCCTTAGGAAATTTTTTTAAAAGACAGGGTCTCTTTAGTTCAGGCTGGTCTTGAACTCACTATGTAACCCAGGCTGGCTTCAGACTTGTAGTGATTCTCCTGCCTCAGTCTCCTTAGTGTTGGGATTACAGGCATGTGCCACCACACCTGGTCCTTAGGAATATTTTGAATGAGTTTTTGGAAGAGAAAAATTCTTGAGTAACTGTTGTGCTCTGAAGCTGTAGTTTTTCTTAAAGCACAACTTTAATATTACAATTTTTCCTGTCTCCTTTTTACCTAACTTTATTTTGTTCTACTTCAAGAACCCTGGATACCTCTGAAGGTAGGTTTGTTAATTACTTAAGGAGTATCTGTCTAAAAACTGGTAAAATGAAGTTTATTAGCCCTAATCTCTCCTTCCTTCAAGACTGAGGCAAGATTTGCAGACATTCAATTGCCAACGTTTACATCACCCTGGGCCAGACCTCCTGGAGAGATGCCCAGACAGTGTCCCGTCATTGTCTTAAACCTGTATTCAGGAAAAGCAGAGCCGTGCAGACCACCCCACAATGAGGATGCCGCCCAAGCAGGAGCGAGCCTCTGGTGGGGAATGGATGCGCCCTCAAGCCTTGTCACAGCTTGTCGTTTGTTGATTCCTCTTTCCCCTTATAACAACTTGGAAAAAAAGGATATTTCCTGTTCTAGGCTGCCTGGCTTTTTGCTCTTTGAATTCCTCATTGTGTCCTGTTTCTTCCCTCTTTAGGGCTTCCAACAGGTTCTCCCCTCTGACCTCTGTCTCCCTGTCCATCTCCCTCTTGCTTCTTCTCTCAACCCCCCATCCAGCACTACCTCCTCTTCTGATCCCCCCAGCTTCAGTTTAAATGTCATTCCCTCAGAAAGCTTTCCCGCCCCTGCCAGATGACACCAGATCCCGGTTGTTTGCTTCCAGAGCTCCCTGTCCCCCTTCACGGCATTTATTTCCATTTATCATTGAATAACTAATTGCATAATTAGCTGTTCTTTGCCTGGCTGGGCCATCTCTTTCATGCAAATATTTCAAGAACCGTGGCTCCAACTCCTGGTTCACTGATTGCCTCATAGGTGTTGAAAAGTATTTGTAGAGTGAATGAATAAGACCCTAAAGACATTAGCCTGAACTACTGGGAAACTAGCCTTTTCCTTGTTATGAGATTTTCCCCACTCTTTGAGCGTGGGTCCTGTACTGGTGTGTTAAACTACATGGCAGTCCTTCAGATACACCTGGAAGCTGTATGTCATTCAAGCGAACTAAGATTATCTGGCCAAAACCTGTTTCTAAAATAAACCTACTTCTGCATCCCTTTCTACATTCCTCTGGCACAGTCTGTGTTTCTGCACTGCCTTGCTTCACCAGAGAGTTTGCTGTGACATTAACCTTCCTACTTCCTTGCCTTGTGTTTTGTGTATAGGGAGCTATCACACTGCAAAGCAGAGCCCAGAGTTTGATATTAAACTTGACTCTAGCCACTATGTGACTTTAGGGAAAGCTCCTTCTTTTTCCATCTATAAAAAGAAAAGTCAGCCTACATTAGAGATGGGAATTCTATAGCACACATGCTATCATTCCTGTACCTGCACCCATGGTAGACATTATTAATTGATCATTCAACTCTTGCTGAAGCCAGACAGAGCCTCGGAATTCTTCCTACGGCAGTGCTTCAGGCAGACACTACCAGTTGATCGAAGTTGGCACTCAGGTTGAACTCTACCTGCCATCTGAGGACCAGATGCTCCCTGAGATCCCCTCCTGTTCAGGCATGTAAAGATTTTATTTCTTCTGTTGCTTTCCCAGCCTTTCTAAGGAAACCCTTGTCAGTGCTGTGTTGTCAGAAGCTTCCAGCCTCTTTCAGCCGCTCACAACCACAAGAAAGTCTCTTTGCTAAATATTTTTGACATTCCATTTTCTTTCCCATGTGTTGTGAAAGACAGCCACTCCAAATGTGTGCAGGCCAGTCTCAAGAGGTCCCCAAACCAGTCACAATTTCAGTCTGCTTGGGGCTGTCAACCTTTGCTGTAATATTTAAAGAAAGGATGGGGACCCACTCCTGCCTTCAATGCCTTCCCTGAGGTTTCTGCAGACTTCTAGGGGGCAGGTTTTGCTCTCATACTTACCTCTCAGTTCTGACTTCATTTCCCTTGACTTCTTTAAATTTGGGAAGACTTATTTATTTATTTATTTTTTGAGTTCTTTATATGCTCTGGATAGCAACCCTTTGTCTGAGGAGCAGCTGGCAAACATTTTCTCCTACACTGTGGATTGTCTCTTCACTCTGTTGGTGGTTTCTCTTGCTGTGCAAAAACTTTTTAATAAGATGAGATCCCAGTTGTTGATTCTTTGTGGTAGTTCCTGTGCAATCGGGTTTTTTTTTCATGAAGTCTTTGCCTACACCAGTGTCTTTGAGAGTTTTGCCTATTCTATCTTCCAGCAGATTTATTGTTTCTGTTTTAATATTTAGATCTATGACCTGTTCTGAATTTAGTTTAGTACATGGTGAAAGACATGAGTCCAACTTATCTTCAGCATGTGCAGAGCCAGTTTTTCCAGCACCATTTATTAAAGAGGCTATCTTTCTTCCAGTGAATGTGTTTAGCACTTTTGTCAAAGATAAGGTGGCTTAGTGTATCTGGAGTTGTTTCTGCATCTTCTAATCTGTTCCACTGGCCTTCAGGTCTGATTTTTTTTGCCAGTACCAAGCTGTTATTATCACAGTAGCATTATAGTATAATTTCAAGCCAGGGATTGTGATGCCCCCTGTCTTGTCATTGTTGCCCAGGATTGTATTTGTTATTCTAGATCTCTTCTGGTTCCAGATGAATTTTAGGATTGTTTTCTCTAATTCTATGAGGTAAGTTATTGGAATTTTGATTTAGATTGCATTGAATCTGTATAACAGTTTTGGAAGTATAGCCATTTACGCTGTGTTGGTTCTTCCTACCCAAGAGCATGGGATAACCTTCCATTTTTTAATATCCTCTTCAATCTCCTTTTTCAGAGTAATGTAATTTTCAGTGTAGAGGTCTTTTACATCCTTTGTTAAGTTGATTCCTAGGTATTTCATTTTTTTGAGTGTTATTGTGAAAGGTATTGTTTCCCTGATTTCTCTCTCAGTGAGTTTCTTATTTGTGTACAGGAAGGCTGTTGATTTTTCAGTGTTGACTTTGTATTCAGCTATGCTACTGAATTTGCTTATTAAATCTACCAGTTTTTTAGTGGAGTTTTTGGGGTCTCCTATGTAAAGTATCATGTCATCTGCAAATAATAATTTAATTTCTTCCTTTCCTATCTTTATTCCTTTTATTCTTTCTCTTGTCTAATTAATCTGGCTAATACAGTTTTCAGAACTACATTAAATAGGAATGGTGATAGTGGACATCCTTGTCTTGTTCCTGATTTTAGAGAGAAAGCTTTCAGTTTTTGTTCATTTAGTATGATGGTGACTGTTGCTTTGTTGTAGATAGCTTCTATCAGATTGAGATAAAGACCATCTATTTCAATTTTCTGTAGGCTTGTTTTATCATTAGTGGGTGCTGGACTTTGTCAAAAGATTTTTCTGCGTCTATTGAGATGATCATATGGTTTTTGACCTTGGCTATGTTAATATGGTGCATTACATTTATTGATTTATGTATGTTGAACCATTCCTGCATCCCTGGGATGAATCCCACTTGATCATGGTGTATAATCTTCTTGATGATTTGCTGTTTTCTGTTTACCAATATCTTATAGAGGATTTTTGCATTTTTGCTCATTAGGGAAATTGGCCTGTAATTCTCTTTCTTAGTTGGGTCTTTCTCTGGTTTTAGAATTAGAGTGATGCTTGTTTCCAGGAATGAATTTGGGAGTATTGTTTCCTTTCAATTTCATTAAAGAGTTTGAGAAATAGTGGTGCTAGGTCTTCTCTAAGTTTCTTGTAGAATTCAGCAGTGACTCCATCAGAGCCTGGGCTTTTCTTTGTTGGTAGGTTTTCAATTACATCTTCAATGTCATGGATTGATACTGGTTTATTTAGGATTTTTATATCTTCTTGATTCAGTTTTGGTAATTTATATGTATCTCGGAATCTGCCCATTTCTTCTGTATTTTCCATCTTGTTAGAATACAAGTTTTCAAATTAGGTGTAGATGATCTTCTGGATTTCTGCAGGATCTATTGTGATGGTACCCTTTTCATTCTTAATGTGTGAATTTGAGTCTTCTCTTTCCTTTCTTTTTTTTTTCTGACAAAGTTGGCTAAGGGTTTGTTGATTTTTTAAAATCTTTCAAAGAACTAACTCTTTGATTCATTGATTCTTTGTATTTTTTTTAGTCTCCAATATATTAATTTCTGCTCCCATCTTTATAATTTCCTCTCTCATATGAGATTTTGGCTTAGCCTACTCTTTTCTTTCTAGAGGCTTGAGGCTTACCATTAGGTTGTTTAAATGCATTTGCTCTGTTTTTCTTATATGGGTATTCACAGTTAAAAATTTCCCTCTTAGGACTGCTTTCATTGTGTCCCATAAGTTACAATGTGTTGTACTGTCATTATCATTCAACTGTAAAAACTGTCTAATTTCTTCTTTAATTTCATGTGTGACCCTTGGTCATTTAGGAGAGTTATTTATTTCTATGTGTTTATGAAGTTCTTGTGGTTTCTTTTGCCATGGATTTCCAATTTCAATGTTCTGTGGTCTGATAGTATGCATGGGATAATTTTAATTCCTTTGCATTTACTTAAGCATGTCCTATGAGCCAATATGTGGTCTATTTTGGAGAACCTCCTGTATGCAGCTGAGGAGAATGTATATTCTGATGTTGTGGATGGAACATTCTATACGCATCTACTAAGTCCATTTGTTCAAAAGTTTGGTTCAGTTCTAATATTAGAAACACTTTCAACCTGAATATTCAATACTTTGTTTCTCCACCTTCTCTAGCTCACACAGACATGAATTGTCCCACCATCCACATTTTCCCCTAAGGTCTTCAACCTTCCTGCTGGGTCTACCCTCACTTACACCCATTTCTACTTATTCTCAAATTCTCTCCATTCCCCCAAGAACTGGACTGTCCAGAGGTATGAAAACATGCCCTCCCCTTATTAAATGGTTTGCCTTTCCTCTTGTCATTGGGGAAAATAATTCCCAACGTGATAGGTATCAAATGTGCTGAGTTCGTGGTCTCAAAATATTGAGGAATGATGTCATGAACCAAAGAAGGCAGTTAAGAGAGTATTTTTGGAAATAATAAGAATAATTCCTGAATTTCCAGGAGGTGTCTCGAGTGGGTGGCTTCTGAGGCTCTTTGTTAGTGATATTTTATACAGAAAAATCACTATGTGGATACAATGTGGGTCAAACTACAATCAACCTGTAGGATTACAAATATAGTTGCTCAGCTAATATTGATCCAATAGAGAAATTATACATGTACCAAGATTATATGGTGAGCTTGACTCATGCATTCCATGCATCATTGGAAGGAGACATTGACTGACTCAATTTGAGTCATGTGATCACCACTCTCCAATCACCTGGAACCAAGAGTATGAAACCCTGCACTGTGGTCCAGCTGCCAGGCCAGCAGAGAAAGGTATCCTCAAAGAGGACTCATGACCCTGCAGAAAAGCCCACAGTCCTGAATGTTGGATTTCTCTTTTGGAAGTGGGTGACAGTGCTTATTTCTCATGGTCACAGTGGAAGGTAAAGGGAAAAGGCCCTGGTGGATGTGGAGGACCTTGTCAACTCCCTGACTGCAGATAATTCCTCCCCTCCTGCTTCCTCCCTGGGACTGGAGTGGGTTGTCACTTTCCTCTCCTCCCTCCACAAGGGCCATGAGCTACAACTAGAGAGGACAAGAGAGGCTGTGTGCTGAACTTTCACCATGAATCCATATAAAGCTTCATTTTTGGTTGGGAATATGAGGAGCTCTGTGTAGGGTGGCTAGGTTGGTCTTGGGAGTGCTTGGATCAATGCCACTCTGTCTCACATCCCCAATCTTAAATGGGTGGCAGGGTGAGTAGTGGGAAGTTACAAGAGAAAAAGGCTAGTGTAAGGCTCCAACCAGACCTGATTCTCCTAGCTCTCAGCCTGTTTGCTAACAGAAGCACTAGTCTCTTCAGGGAACTCAGCTCAGTACTGAAGTTGTTATCAGCAAGCACAGGAAGGAGATAAAATAGGATGAGGAATTTTGCAGGTTCTGGGACATCTGGAGACACCTGAGAATTTACACTGGACACTTCAAGGACTCTGCCCACTGAGGTGCATGATTGCCAGAGAACATTAACCACAGGTGTTTACTAGGATCTTCCTGCCTAATGTCCCCTGCCTTCTCTTCATTCTTATAAAAAGGGGCACCCTTCTCTTTGTTCTCTGCAAATACTCTGATCATGCTTTCTGCCTGCCTGTACCCAGGTACAATAAATTCCACTCCATGTTGCCTTTACATAAGCCTGGTGGTCTCTGATGCTCCCTTGTATACTACTTATGTTAGATGTTATAGCCAGGGAGTAGGAGTGCCCTAGGCAGCAACTCAGGAGCCATAGAAGTGTCTGGATTTGGGGAAGGAAGAGCAATGAAGGTGACTTCTTCTTCTTGCTCCTCTCCTCCTCCTTGGAATTGTGACAATTATTTATTTATTAGTGCATGTTTGAAAGTTAGGAATGAACATATTCCTTGTGGGGAGTTGGTACATGTATATAACATATCTTAATTCTTTTTTAAAAATCCTTTCCTTTCCTTTTCCTCTTAACTCCCTTCATCTTTTGGTCCCCTTTACATATTCAAAAGCTCTATTTTGCTATTTCCTATTATATATTTTTATTTTACTCTTTATATTTTGGGTTTCTCATGTAAGAGAAATTGTGTGATATTGAAGTTTGCATGTCTGATTTATTTTGCTTGACATTATGTTCTCAAAGTTCATTCATTTTCCTACAAATAAGTTTATTCTTCTTATTTATTTATTTATTTATTTATTTTAAAGAGAATAAAACCAAACCAAACCAAAGAGAATAAAGTTAATCAGAACAAAACAGTGAAGGTAATACAAGACTTCAAAATAAGATAATAGGAAATAAACAAAGGCTACCATAATGTCTCTTGTTTTCTTCAAAATAGCTGTCTATACCATCAGACATAATAAAATCAAACAAAACAAAACAGAATAAAACCAATCAAAGCAAAGGAATGAAAGCATTACAGGACTTCAAAACCAGATATTAGGAAATCAACAATGGCTACCATAGTACATCCCATTATCTTCAAGATAGCTGCCCATAACATCAGACACAGTAAAATCAAACAGAACAAGACAGAATAAAATCAATCCTAAAAAAGCTATGAAAACAATACAGGAATTCAAAACAAGATAATAGGAAATTAACAATAGTTACTACCTTTCCTTTTTAGATGCTTTTTCCCCCATTGCTTTCTTAATGTTTATTGTACTGTTTTTGTTTTTTTTTTTTTGTGGCACCAGGGATCAAACTCACAACTTTGTGCCTGCCAGACAGGTGCTTAAGCCATTGAGCCAAACTCCTGGCCCTAGTTGTTTTGAGGCAGGGTCGCACTATGTAGCTCAGACCGGCCTTGCACTTGAGTTGTAGCCCAAGCCAGCCTCGAACTCAGAATGCTCCTCCTACCTCAGCCTCCCGAGTGCTGGGATTAAAGGCACGTGCCACCACGCCCGGCTTCTCTATTGTACATTTTGGATCCCATTAACTCCTTCAGTGTTTTATGCTAGGAGATAAAACAATGTTCACCCATATGAGTCCGAACCATTTCACCCATAAGCATGGTCTGAAGTTGCATTCATTTACCTACAAGAGCCTCATGATTATCTTTATTTATATCTGGGTAGTTTTCCATTGTATGAAAATACCATAGCTTTCTTATCCATTCTGTCCTTGATGGGCAAGCTACCCCTGCTTTTTTCTAGTTTCCTGTTGCATGGAACATTGTTTTCTCTCCTTTGACTTTCATTCTATGAATTTCTTTTTGAATTAAATGTGTTTCTTATATAAAGCATATTGATGAGTCTTGTTTCTTGATCTACTCTCCATGTGTTTCTCTTTATTGGTTACAACCAGCATGCGTTGGCTTGTCTCTGCCATGCTATCCTCCTGCTGTTGGACCCCCACTTTTCCCCTTCCTTCAGTTGCCTGCCCTGTTTAGTGATCCCCCTCTGCTGCTGTACCTGTAAGCATGGTCATCTTTATCTCTTTCTAGAATATCCTTCAGTGGTCTTTGTAGTGTTGATTTGGCAGTCATGAATTTCTTAAGTTGTTCTTTATCATGGAAGTATCTTATTTTTCCATCAATTTTGAAAGACAGTTTTTCAGGGTACATAAATCTGGGTTGTAGGTTGTTTTCTTTCATGATTTGAAACACTTCAAGCTCTTCTTGATGACTTGTGTTGATAAGTCTGCTGTGATTTTGATAGATTTTCCTTTATAGGTGATCTTTCTCTTTTCTCTAAGAGTCTTTAATGCTCTGTTCTTGTGTTGAATTTCTGGGATCCTGATTATTATATGCCTGGGTATAGATTTATTTTGGTTATGGCTACTTGGAATTCTATATGCCTCTCATATCTGTATGCCAGGTCCTTTTCCCATGTTTGGGAAGTTTTCTGCTATTACTTCTGTAAATAGTCTTTTATGTCATTTGTGTTGGCCCTCACTTTTTCACTGATACCTACCACTCAAATTATTTTTCTTTGTGTCATCTTGCAGTTGTTAAATTGTTGTTTCCTGGTTGCTTGTTATTTTTAAGAGATCTCTCCTTTCACAATTGCTAGCTTCAATCCTGTCTTCAGTGTCTGAAAGTCTATCTTCAGTCTCTTTCAAGTGGTTTTGCCAGCTTTCAAAGGAGTTTTTAATTTCTTGCATATCTTTTTAAATTTGTTTCATGCATTGTAATTCCTTCCTATATTGTTCATTCAAGGTTTCTATCATTTTCCTATGCTCCTCTTTTATTTGTCTTCTTTAGATATGCTCAGCAATTTTTTCATTATGTTTGTGATTTCTTTTCTTACCTGAGATATTAATTCTGATCTGATTACTTTTACAACCTCATGAAGTTGTTTGTTTACTTCAGTTGCTAGCCTTTCAGAGATTTCAGGTGTGTGACTTCTATTTTCTCCCATGACTGTATCTCCCAGACCTGTTCTGTGTGGGCTGGAGGTCTGGGATTGCCTTTTGCTCCTTCATCTTGACATTCTCCTGGGTTCCACCCAACAAGCAGTTGTGGGATCCCAGGCACTTCCCATTTTGGCAGCCCCTCTGCAATGTAAGGGAACGGGCTAGGAACCTGGGTTTCTCTGAACCCAGGCTTCTCTAGACCCGTGTGGCTACACTGAGGCTTCCCGATGGCCATGGGTGTGCGGTGGTGGGGCTGCATCTTCTCTCAGCCTGTGTGTCTACATCAGGACTCCCCCGATGGGGCAGTCACACCGAGCCATGTTTGTCTGATTCTCCTGGCCTGTGCTGACTGCCCATGGGAAGCCAGTGTCTTTGATGGCGGCCTGTGGGTGCACAGGGCGTATATGGCTGTTTCTCGCTGCCCATACTGGTTAGCTGAAGGAAGCAAGCATCTGGAGGGTGGTGGGTGTTCAACGGGGGGATCTGGCTGTTTTTCCCTGCCTACACTGGCTGCTAGCAGGAGGCAAGCCTTCAGATGGCAGTGGGCATGCAGGGATGGGTCCAGCTGTCAGTTTATCCTTCCTTATAGTAGAGTAGTAATTCATTGTGTATGAATACCACATTTGCCTTTCCAGTCATCTGTTGATGGACAAATACGCTGTTTAGTTATTATGAATTAGATATTAGCTATTAAGATTTAGCTATTATGAATTGTGCTGTTATAAACATGGGTATGCGTGTATCACCATAGTATGATGACTTTACTTCTTTTGGGAAGATACCTAGAAGGGAAATAGCTGAGTCACCTGGAATTTCTTGTTTTAGTGTTTTAAGGAATCTCCATACAGGCTTTCATCATGGTTATTCTTGTTTACATTTCCACCAGCAATGCGGAAGCATTCCTTTTCCCCTGCAGCCTCCCCAGCATTTGCTGTTATCTGATTTCTTGACGATGGCCATTCTTTCTGGAGTAAGATGCAATCTCAGTTAGTGAGATGCAATCTCACTAATGGCCAGAGATGCTCAACATTTTTTCCTGTATTTATTGACCATTTATATTTCTTCTTTTGCAAAGTGTCTGCTTATTTCAATTGCTCAGTTTTTGTTGGAGTCTTTTATTTTTTGGGTCTACTTTCTTTGTGTTCTTTATGTATTCTAGATACGAGTCGTCTGTCCAAAGAATAGTTGGCAATTTCCCCCTCTGTAGATTTGTCTTTTTACTCTCCTGATTGTTTCCTTTGCTGTGTAGAAGCTTTTTAACTTGACATTATTTCATTTGTTGATTCTTGGTGTTATTTCTTGTGTAATTGGTGTTACACTCAGAAAGTCTTTACCTACACCTCTGTCTTCAAGAATTTTATTCTTTTTTCTTCCAACAGAGTGTTTTTGTTTTAATATTTAGATATTTGATCCATTTTGATTTTAGTTTAGTATGTACATGATAAGAAACAAGGGTCTAGATTCAATTTTCTGCATGTGAATCAAGAGTTCCCCCAGCACCACTTATTAAAAAGGATTCCTTTCTTCCAGCATAAGTTTTCAGACTCTTTGTCAAATACCAGGTAGTTAAATGTACCTGGGGTTATTTCTGCATCCTATATTTTGCTCTATTGTTTATTTTGCTCTATATGTTCATTTTTTTGCCAATAGCGTGCTTTAAAAAAATCACTATAGCTTTGTAATATAACTTAAAATATGTGATTGTGATGCCTCCCACCTTTCACTTATCCAAGATTGTTTTTGCTATTCTAGGTCTCTTCTGGTTCCATATGAATTATAGAATTAGTTTCTGTAGTTCTGTGAGGAATGCTATTGGTATTTTGATTGTGAATTCATTAAATATGTATGTCAGTTTTAGAAGTATGACCATTTTGACTATATTCATTCTTCCTGTGCAGGAGCAGGGAATATCTTCCTGTGTTTTGATGTCTTCCTTGATCTCTTTTTTCCAGAGTACTGTAGTTTTTATTATAGAAGTCTTTCACTTCCTTCATTAGGTTAATTCCTAAGCATTTAATTTTTTTTGCACTATTGCGAAAGGTACTGTTTCTCTAATTTCTTTCTTGGTGAGTTTATTATTAGTGTACAGAAATGCAATTGTTTTTGTGTGTTCCCTTTGCATCCTGCTATGCTACTGAATTTGATTATTAATTCTAGGAGTCTTTTGGTGGGATCATGCCATCTGGAAATACTTGTAGTTTGGCTTCTTCCTTTCCTATACATATCTCTTTTATTTCATTATCTTCCCTGATTGCTTTGGCTAATCTTTTGAGAACTGTGTTGAATAAGAGTGGTGATAAGTGCACATCCTTGTTTTGTTCTTGATTTTTGAGAGAAATCTTTCATCTTTGCCCATTTAATATGATGTTGGCTGTTGGTTTGTCATAGATGACTTTTATCAGATTGAGATAAGATCCTTTGTATCTATACTTATTTTATATTTAAAATTATGAATGGATGTCAAAATTTTGTCTGCATCAATTGAGATTATCATGT
The DNA here is from genome assembly GCA_004363535.1 of Dasyprocta punctata. Classification (NCBI taxonomy): domain Eukaryota; kingdom Metazoa; phylum Chordata; class Mammalia; order Rodentia; family Dasyproctidae; genus Dasyprocta; species Dasyprocta punctata. Next base: position 39,160 of record RJWM01014451.1, read on the forward strand.
GATTTTTGTCCTTGCTTCTGTTTTTGCAATGTGTTACATGTATTATGTCCTATGTTGAAGTATCCTGCATCTCTGGGATGAAGCTTATCTGGTGACGATGTACGATCTTTTTGATGATTTGTTGGATTCTGTTTGTCAGTATCTTTTTGAAAATTTTTGTGTCCATGTTCATTAAACAGATTGCCCTTTAATTCTCTTTTTTGGTTGGATCTTTTTCTGGTTTTGGAATCAGGGTAATACTAATTTCTAGGAATGACTTTGAGAGTATTCCTTCCATTTTGGTATCATTAAAGAGTTTGAAGTGTATTGGCATTAAATCTTCCCTAACGTTCTTGTAGAATTCAGCAGTGAATCATTTGGAATCTTATTCTGAAATCACATGGCCTAACATTGTATTATTTAGGGATTTTGTATCTTCTTGGTTCAGCTTTGTTAGTTTATACGTATCTAGGAATCTATCCATTTTTTCAGAATTCTCCATTTGATTAGAGTATAGGTTCTAAAAGTTGTTACTAGTAATCTTCTGGATTTCAGCAGAGTGCATTGTGGTCTCATCACTTTTATTTCTAATTGTATTAATTGCATCTCTTTATTCTCTTTTGTGGTAAGATTGGCTAGGGGTTTGTCTTTTTTTTTTTCTTGTTTCAAAGAACAAACTCTTTAATTCATCGATTTTTTTTAGTTTCATTTTCATTAATTTATACTCCTGATTTTTATAATTTTCTTCCTTGTAGTAGCTTTGAATTTGGATTGTGTTTACTTTTCTAGGATTTTAAGGTGCATCATTAGGTTATTTATTTTGACTTGCTCTGTTTTTTCTGACATGGGCATTCACAGCTATCGACTTCCCTCTTAGGACTGCTTTCATATGTACCATAGGAATGACTTTGGGAGTATTTCTTTCATTTAGCAAGAAAGTATGCTGTACTAACATTATCATTTGATTCTAGGAACTAATTTTTCCCTTAACTTCTTCTGTGGCCCACTGATTATTCAAAAGAGTGTTTACTTTCCACGTGTTTGTGTAATTTCTGTGGTTGTTTTTGCCATTGATTTCTAGTTTCATTGCATCACGATCTGATAATATGCACAAGGATAATTTTAATTGTTTTGCATTTACTTAAGTACACTTTATGTGCTAGCATGTAATCTACTTTGGAGAAAGTCCCACAAACTATTGAGAAGAATGTGTATTTTGTTGTTGTTGGATGGAACATTGTAGATATTTATCAAGTTCATTTGTTCAAAGGTTTGGGCTAATTCTGATATTTCTTTGTTGATTTTTTTTATCTAGTTGATCTGTATATTTGTGATAGTAGGGTACTGAGATCACTCATTATAATTATTATAATTATGTTTGATTTTATCTGTCTTTTTATGTCCAATAATATTTGTTTTATGAAATTGGGATCATCAGTGTTTGGTGCAGTCATCTTTTCCTGTTTCCTTAAACAATATGTATGACTGTCTTTGTCTCTTCTAAGTTTTGGATGGAAATCCGCTTTGCTTGAAATTAGCATTGTTACTCTTGCTTTTTTCCAAGTTCCTATTACATGTAATGTTTTCTATCCTTTGATTTTTAATCTGTGAATTTTGTTTTGGATTAAATGTGCTTCTTGTATACCACATATTGTTGATTTTTGTTTCTTGATACATTCTGCTAATCTATGTCTTTTGATTGGGGAATTGAGACATTCATACTGAAAGGTATTGACTTGTTCCTGTCACTGCATTATTTTCTTGTTGATTTTTTTCATTGCATTATTTTCTTGTTGATTTTTTTCTTTCTTTCTTTTCTTTCTTTCTTTCTTTTTTTTTTTTTTTTTTTTTTTTTTTTTTTTTTTTTTTTTTTTTTTTTTTTTTTTTTTTTTTTTTTTTTTTTTTTTTTTTTTTTTTTTTTTTTTTTTTTTTTTTTTTTTTTTTTTTTTTTTTTTTTTTTTTTTTTTCTTTCTGCTTAACTCTTCACTCTGCCTGGTACAGTCTATTAAATTTTCTGGCATTGTTGGCTTCATTGTCTCTTGGACACCCTTGAGAATTTTTTGTAGTACTGGTTTGGTGATCATGAATTTCTTGAGGTGCTATTTGTCTTAGAAATACTTCATTTTTCTAAGAACTTTGACAGTTAGATTTATAGGTTATATAAATTTGGATAGGCAGTAGTTATCTTTTAGGGCCTGAAAGACTTCATTCCAAGCTCTCCTAGCATTTAACGTTTGTTCTGAGAAGTCTGTTGTAATTCTAATGGGTTTACCTTTGTAACTGATTCATTGCTTTTTATCTAATAGCTTTTAAGATTCTTCCCTTACGTTGGACTTCTGGAATTTTGATTATGATATATTGTGGAGAGGTTCTTTTTCGATCATGTCTATTTGGCGTTCCATATGCCTCACTTAACTGTATGTTTAATTCTTCACCTGTACTTGGAAAGTTTTCTGTTATTATTTCTGTAAACAATTATTTATGCCCTTTTTGCTGTCTTCTGATTTTCATTTACTCTAGTGAATCTAACATCAGTCTTGTTTGCATCGTCTAGTAGGTTTGGATCCATTTTTCATGCTTTGTTGTTGCTTTTAAAGAATCTCTGAGTAACTGGTCTTTGAAAGCATCCCTATATTTTAGTTCTGATATTCTGTCCTAACATGAGTCACTTCTGCCCTTAATTTATAATCTCCTGGATTTCTGTTTGGAACCTTTTGTGAACTGTAATTGTTTGCTAAATTGCTCATTCGTGTTTTGTTTGGCTCAGCTAATGTTTTGTTAGTGTCTTCTGTAAGATCCCTGATTGTTTTCTTTATTATATTCATTATCTATTTAGTTACATCTTCTGTGAGCTTGCCAAACACCTTATTGATCTGTTTTTTTAATCCTTTCAAATGATTTTTGCTTTCCTAATCTCTGATGCCCCATAGATCACCTTTGGGGATGTTTGGAATTTTGGGAAGCACTTTGTCACTGTCTTCTCATGTTTTATTGTTTTTTGATTGCTTGTTTTGTGCTTAGGGTTGTTGTCACTTTCAGTGGATACTTTGCTGCCAGTATGAATATCTCTTTAGCTGCCTTGCTTTTCAGGTACTCAGCACATGGCAATAGGTCTTTGCCTCTGTCCTAAGATCCAACCATCTCTGTTAATTTGAGAGGGATGTATGCAGTGTAATTGACCCAGCACTCAGTTTTCTGGGAATGGACTGCAGTATTATTAATGTCTCAAAGGTAATCTGGGAGTTGGCGCACAGAGAAAACTTATTAATATCAATAACTATGCAACCTTGGCAATGGCAAGTAAATCAGCAACAATATTTTGTTTTGTCCTTTTGAGACAAGGTTTCACTGTGCAGTTCAGGCTGGCCTTGAACTTATAGCAATTCTCCTGTATCAGCCTCCTGAGTGCTGAAATTACAGATATGTGCAACCACGCCTGGCCAGCAACAACGTCTGAGACAAACTGAATATTGACATACCATAAAAACCATCATAGATACCACCCTTAACCTTAGAAAAGAAATCTGTGATCACAGTATAAGTACTAAGACAAACCAGATAGTGACATACAGGAAATCTCTACTAAATGTAACAAGTATATGCCACTAATGTAAAGAACTCAGTCATGTGTTCTGCTATTTGTCCCTGGATCTCCCAGCCATGGACACTTGGAACCAGGTTCCCCTCCCCATGAACTGAAAGCTGGGAAGAGAGTATAAATTGTTTTGTTATTTTCTCTGTGGACCATTTTCCCAATTTTTCTGTAGCTTCTAATTTTTCCTAATCAGTTCCTTCCTGATTCCCAGTGGTCATTTCTACTTTTTCCTTACCAAATTGTTATTTACTAGTGTCTGGATTCTGGATTTTTTTCTCTTTTTCTTTCTTTCTTTCTTTCTTTCTTTCTTTCTTTCTTTCTTTCTTTCTTTCTTTCTTTCTTTCTGGACTTTTGGTTCCAGGGATTGAACTCCCAACCTTGCACTTGCCAGGCAGCCACTTGTGCCACTGAGCTAAATCCCCAGCCCTAGATTCTATATCTTAGCCTCAGTTTTGCTACCAATCACCACTTTCCCATTTTTCTCCACCTATTGTATTAATTTTTTAAAAAATTTAAACACACCATATTGCTTTTAAAAGCAATTCTTGTAGTTTGAGTGTCTCCCAAGGTTTCATGTGTTGAAATGTAATTTTTACTGTGAGGTAGTAAGAGTATGGAAATTTAAGTGAAGTGTGATGGCACATGCCTATAATCTCAGCACTTTGCAAGGCTGAGACAATGCAGGTGACCTCTCCAGGATGGGTCCTGTGCTGCTAAATCTGATTTTACTGGGAAATTAATCAAATAGATTAAACTTCTTCCCCTAAATCACTTAGCCGGGGGAGAACAGATTTGAACACACCTTGATGGATGCGAAGGTCATCATGTCACCCTGTATTCTGTGAATGGGAAAGGATTCCCCCCCAACTCTAGATGCTTGTTCCTGTGGAAAGAATTCAATTAGTATAGCTCTGAGTCCCTTTATACCCCATTTTTTTCAACAACCCGGGGAGGTGGGACAACTTCCTCTCTGACTCATAAATTTAAGAAGAAGAATGGGACCTGATTGCCCCCCACTCCTGCCATGCCAGGTAGGCCGCCTCCACAGAAGTCTGCCGTTCAGTGTGGCTTCGACATTTACACCCAAGGTCAGGATCTAGTTCATTATTTCTCATACTAGGTGTCTTAGCCATTTTCTTCGTTGCTGGCACAAAATGCCTGATGACCACAACTCAGAGAAGTTTATTTTGGTTTGCCTTTTAAGAGTTTTCCCATCCTTGCATGGTTGGCTAGTTCCAGGCAGAGGCAGCATGGTGGAAGAGTCTGACAGAGGAAAGCTGCTTACATCCTAGCTGTCAAGAAAAAGAGTCAAAAAGGAGCGGGGAAGGGGGGCATACCCTTCAGGCCCACAGAGACCTGTCTCTTTTGATCAGATTTTACCTTCCAATAGCAAGTCAGCTACAATTCCCCCATCATCTAATTCCCTTCCAAACACATGGGCCTTTGGGGACCATTTTAGATCTAAATCATAGCACTAAGCTATATCCGCTAAGTCAGCGTCTGCCAATAGCAGATATCTATCTGTTTTATTTTTTAAAATTCTTTGGGACTGAGTCAAGGTCCTCTACATACTGAAACTCTCTTGGAGACCACACGAGTTTCCAATTTCAACTTCCTGTGCTGAGACACAATATCTGACACCCACAGTTTAAAAAAGGAGAGGTTTATTTTAGCTCATGGATGGTTCTGTCCATAGTTGGCTGGCTCTAGTCTGGGAAGGGCATGATGGAAGTCTGATGGAGGGCTGCTGCTCATGTCAGGGTGGCCAGGAAGCAGAGAGAGAAGGAAGGGAGCTGGAGAGGGCGATCCACCCTTCCAGGTGATACCCTAAGTGTCCTGCTTCTAACCAGGCCTCACCTGCTCATGGCAAGTCAGCAAAGAACTGGTCAGTGGACTAATCCACTGAAGATTATAGCACCTCATGATCCAATCACTTTCCAAATACTGAGGCACCCGGGGACACCCCAGATCTAAATCACAACAAATAGTAATAATAATAATGATCATAGAAATAGTTTCCATTTATGGAGATTTACTATGGGTTAATACAAGGACTATTTGAGATATGCATCCCCTTGTAACAGTCTCAGGATGTAGCAGTTCATTTCTTCTCTACCTTTGAGGGAAGAAAAGCTTGGAGCAGTGACGCTGAACCTATGATACATGTACACACAGAGCCCTCTCTGTCAGCACGTGGGCCAGTTCCCCTAGCAGCCCAGCATTGGATAATAGTTGGTTTTTCTAAACCAGCACCTCAGTATTCCGGTTTAATTGCAGTGTTGGCACTTTGCATTAAATAAATGGGTTTTGGGCTGCAGTATGGATACCTGGTCTCTAAAAGGATTGCCATCACTGGTTTAGAATAACTTAAATATTAAGCAACATGCTCCAAGCCATGCAACTATCCTGTGGCAGAGCCCTCATCTAGTCAGGATCAAAGCCATGTTCCTAACCACTTGGCTATCCAGTACTCTGGAGAGAAAAAAGTCTATGGAGATGGAGTCACTAGGAAGGACTTCCTGGAGGAGAGGAAACACAGACCCTGAGCTAAATCCTGAAGGACTCGCAGACAAGCTGTTAGTTTAGCTATTCTGTTTTGCCTCGATCACTGGCAAGTCCCAGGGGTGTGTGCTCCATAACTCTTGGGTGCCTCTCTTTCAAATTTAGATATCATATCATTTGTTTAACTTGCTGAATAAAGTAATTAGTACCTGGGAGCCTGCCTGCCTGGTAGAATATATTGGTGCTGCTAACAAAGTTTATGCCTTCAGGCTGTGCTGTGGAATTTGATTTAATTTGTCCCAAGGTTAGGAAAGGCGATGGGAGACTTTGGCATCTCTTCCATCTCCGTCACGGAGTAATTCATTGTGAGGTAGGGAGGTAGCACAGGGCTGTTGCGGCACTAATAGGACTCCAAAAGCTTTCCCACTGGAGTCTGACTTGCTTTATGGATGCCACTGCGTAGGTATCAACCTCTCTGGCTGACAGTCACTGTCTTCAGAGTCACAGGGACCAAGCCTGAAAAAGGACCCTCTCCAGCCCATTCTATTGCTATGGCCTCTGAAGTAGCTCTTGTGCCCAAGACTAGGGCCTCCTTCAGGGGGAGAACTTTATTTCATTCCATTTTTTCTGTGTTTCTGTCCCAGACAAGGCACTAAGTGGGAGTCTGCATTCCCTTTACCTTGACAGTCTCCTTTTGGTGGTGACAGTTCTCAGCTTGAAGGGGGAAGCAAGACCAACGCTGTCAGCTGACATCCTCTCTGTGTCTCCCACGTGCCAGGCTCATCTTTACCCATTTTCTCATGCAGTTCCACAGACCATGCCCCCACTTTTTTTCTGTCTTCCTCTCTGAATTCTTCTACCCTTTTAGCCCCAGTTCTAGCCTTCCTTCCTCTGACCCCTTCTTCCCGGGACTGCTTCCCGGATGGTAGTGTTGGGAGACAGTGTAACTCAGAGGTTAAGGATGCAGGCTCTGGAGACGGTCAGCCTGCATTCAGACTAGCTATGTTGCTTATTTGCTGTGTGCTCTTGGAGAAGTTACTTAACCTCTCTTTGGCTTGGTTGGCTCATCTCTCGATGGGGGCAGATAGGATGTTAAGGAGGTAAATAGTTTGTAGGTAAAGAGCATGGAATAATGCTGGTCCCTGGAATGTGCCACCTGAAGATTACACAGTTGTTAACTTTCCCACTCTTCTTCGTGTCTTCTGTCCACACATGCCCCCCTCCAGGATGCTTCTGGAGACACGAGCCTTGTCCTGTACCAGCTGGCTCCTGGCCCGTACCTCTCTTCTGCTGCCCTTGGTATCCCACAGGAAGGTATGAGGCTGACTTGGCCTTTTCCTGACCTCTCAGGTGAGCTGGGCAGGCATGCTGTCTCTCAGACCATCAGCTTTCATTGGGCGGTGCTCTGCACTGGTCCTTGTGGGTAGAGACTACCTCTTTACAGTGTGCTGTTGAAGGGAAATCCCATGAGGCCCAGAAACCCTGCCCACCCCAGGGGTGGGGAAAAAGGAATGCTTGAAGATTGTAGCCTGGTGACAAAGTGCCTTGTCTCCTAAGCTCAATGAATTGGAGGAGAGCATATGGGGAAGGGAGGATGATCAGAGTTAGGGATTCTATACCTGTCTGCAGGTCTCTACAGAACTGTCAGGAGGAGGGCTGGAGGCTGCTTCCAAGGTAGACCTAGTCCTCAAGTAGAAGAGGAGACATGTTTTTAGTTCAGTAGCAGAATGATTTTTTAACATTTGTAGTTGCCCAAAATGTCAGGGTCTTTGTAAGGTAATGAGTTCCCCATCTTTGCACAGATTAAGTACAGCCTTGTGTGAGGTCTGCCATGCTGATAAAACTCTTAAGGGCTTACTGTGTGCTAAGTCCTGATTTAAACCCTTTGTTATCTCATTTGAGCTTCACCACATTTAAAGGGTAACTAAAATGATTATTTCCTTTAAATTTAAATAAGGGAGTTAGAGCCTAGGAGGTTTATGTGACATACCCAAGCCAGGTAGGCCAGGTGACTTAAGAACCTACTGTCTATCACTAGGTATGCAGCCCCTCTCTGGACAGGTGTCTGTGGTTCTGGTTTGTTAAGTCCCATTCTCTTCACCTGCAGTCAGAAGACTTGGTTGTGTATTTCCGCAAAGAGACCTCTACAGGATGCAGGTAGGTATCCAGAGAAACATCCTTGGATTCAAAGTAGTTTGGGAAACAATGGGTTCAACAAAGCAAAGGGGGTTAGTTATTGCAGGATATCGCAGAGCTTTTCAAATGCTAATGTCATTGTGCATCCCCTAGAGAAAGTTATAGAATATATAGCATTTCCGAAATTTACTTAATTATGGATATCTCTCCAATCTTTAAACATTTTTGGCATCAATGAGCAGGACTGGTTGCTGCCTCTGTGGCTACTGAGTGAGAATGGAGTGTCATCCGGATGGGAGGCTGTTGTGGTGGCTCACAGAAGCGGCAGGATGGCCTCTCCAGCTCTCACGGGGCAGTGGAGGCAGGTGGTAGGCGGGAGCAGGACATGAGTTCACAGCCACCTGGTTATTTATGCCAATAGCAATGGTAGCAACTAGGAGAAGTAGGTAAATCTCATGACTGAGATGTTCTTGGGCACATGGGTTTTTATATCCTTTATAAAACCCAAGCCTGTCCCGTGTACCTTAATTCCTCATCCTAAACGCAACCATCTTTCAGCACTGTTCCAGAATCTCTTCCACAGGTCCCCTGAATGTCAAGATCACCCCCTCTTTTCCTCATGGCTGTTTCTGGGTCACCAAGATTCATCCTGCTGAGATGAGTTTTTCTTGCTGACCAAGATGTTTATTTATTCTACTGATTTAACACATCCCATGTCTACCAAGAAAGCATAATAGATCAAATATTCTCAAGCATGTGTAACCATATGCAGAACCTCTTACAAGGTACACTTCCCTTTCTTATTATCTAACCTAATTATTTCTCCATACTACACTACAATACATTTTCCTCCTAATCACTGGTCCATTTGGGAAACACGTCTGGAAGGCAGCTAGGGAAAAAGCAGCGAGGAGCATTGCAGGACGGAGAGGGGAGGGCGAGCTCTGCAGGCTTCTGCTATGGCAGTGCTCTGGGCTGCTTGGCAGGGGTCAGTTTTCTTCCAGGAAGGGTCCAGCCTCCCATTCTTGACCCTGTGGCCTCTAGGCCTTTTTGAAAAAGAAAAATGAGTCAGGCTCAGCTCCTGTGTAGTTTGCTTCCCTTCTAATCGGTGCCAGGGCCCCAGACACTAGGGCTGTAATTACTTATGCTGTCGAGAGAAGGGAGTTCTTAAAGTGATTTATCATGGAGGCGCTGGAAAATGACAATTGCTCATCACTTAAAACAATGAGCTTGTAGATGCTGGGCATGAAGGTTGGGGGATGTGGGGGTGGTAGTGTTCCATCTCTATAGGGCTTCAGTGGTTGACTTAATTAAAGATTAGCCCCCTGGGGACCTCCCCTCCGGAACAGGCACCCTTGGTGCAGCCTGTGCCTTCCTTGGAGGCCCTTCACAGAGGTTTTAAAAACATTTCAAACTCTTACTGTATCAGGTGCTGTGCTAAGTGTTTTGTGTGTTATCTCATGACACAAGGCAGGTATTAGCTTTCAGGTGTGTTGGGAACCCCAGAGAGGCAGAAGCCCCATGGCTGGACCACTCTGAAGGGCCCAGGGAGTCAGTTGTTATGGCAACTGGTCATTCATGCCACTGGACCTACCTCTGGGACGATGAGGGGCACTGATGCTGTGGCTGAAGATTTCAGAGGCAGAGTGAGCTTTGAGTCTTTTTGTGCCCTCAAATTTCACCCCCAAATCACAGGTGTTCCCCCTGGCTTCTTACTTCAAGGAAGCAGTGAGGATGTTCTTTTCTGCTTTTTCTCATGTCTTACTTTATGCTGCAATCTTTTGTGCAAGCAAAACCTTTCTACACTGTGGTGCTATGGAATAGAACATTCTTTTCACATCTCTTCCTTAAGCAGCAGATAGTGTAGTGAATAGGACCCCTACTGGCATCTGATCACCAGTTCCACTTGTTGGCTGTGTGACCTTGAGCTAGTTATCAAACCTCTCTGTGTCCTGTTTTCCCCATGTATAAAATGGAGGTGCGTAAGTATTCACTTCAGGGCTATGAATGTTAAAGGAATTAATGAGTACACAGTGCTTCAAGCAACTTTGTGTGTTAGTTATTGTGACTTTTCTCCATGCTTACATTTCAGTTTATTTTCTTCAGAATGAAAAGGAAGACCAGTATGGATAGGCCATCACATGGGGTGAATGATGTTAGAAGGAAGGGTAATTTCCTGTTCCTGGCATATCGTGGCCTTTTTCTGTTCCTTGTCCCTCAGAGGATAAGTTGCTATTCTGGCTGGTGAGGATGTGTGAAGGGGCAGAGCTCAGTCATTGTCTCCTTCAGGGACCTTGTGGCAGTAAAGGTTTTGCCACTGTGGGGTGAAACCTGCAGCCCCTGCTCCCTGTGGCTGCTTGGTGCTAAGGGTGAAATCAGGAAGCCCGTGATGGTATCTAAGCTGCAGCCCGCTACAGTGTACTCCATATACCACAGCTGGCATTTTGATCCTTGAGTTCTATGCTTAGGCCGGATAAAAGAGGGATGTCACTTACAGGGACTTGTGGGAAGGGACCAGCTACCCTCTGGTCCTCCATGATGTGGCCCAGAGTCAGGTGTTTTTTGGTTCAGAGGAGTGATTAAGTTCTCAGTAGCAAACATTGTAAATACAGTCTCTATTTTTCTTTTATAGTTGGAGGTCTGGGGGTTGGGGAAAGGAGACCCCGAACTACTTTAATATTGAAGGGGCAAGGGATTCAATTACAATTTTGTCTACCAGAAAGTCAGCCAATTTTAGTGGAATACATCGACAGTTAAAATGAGAGTGTGGACTTTTCTTCATGATGAGAAATGATATGTTCTCTAGTTTTGTGTCCGTGAACTCACCAGCTTTGTGTCAGGATTATGGTCTAGAGCGTGAAATGCCCGTCACTTATCACTCTGCTTCCTTTGAAGAGCATTAGGGAAGGGACATGGCTTCCCTTGAACCACACAAAGGAGGGAATTGTCACCCCCATTTTACAGATGAGGTGACTGACATGCACACAAGGGAAGTAACTGACCCATGGGCACACACCGAAGAGTAGGGCGTCCAGGTCAGAAACCCGTGCTCTAGGATTTCATGGGCCAGGCCAGCATCGGCTGGAAGGAAGCCTCATCATTTTATTAGTCAGGGCTTGCTCAT